>JASAMZ010003497.1:0-15005 GCA_030248115.1 Linhomoeus sp. GSCO2_2
CGACTTCACCTGATACGAATTCAACTGGGGTCGACTTCACCTGGGGTAGACTTCACCTGGGGTCGACTTCACCTGGGGTCGACTTCACCTGGGGTCGACTTCACCTGGGGTCGACTTCACCTGGGGTCGACTTCACCTGGGGTCGACTTCACCTGGGACCGACTTCACCTGGGTCGACTTCACCAGGGGTCGTCTTCACCTGGGGTCGACTTCACCTGGGGTCGACTTCACCTGGGGTCGACTTCACCTGGGGTCGACTTCACCTGGGGTCGACTTCACCTGGGGTCGACTTCACCTGGGGTCGACTTCACCCAGTTCACCACTTCACCCAGGTGAACAGGTGAAGTCGAGCCCGACTTCACCTGCTGTTAGATAATGAAATAGACGGCGCTGACGTGAGAGCGCACGTGCGAGTAGAGGCCATAAAGAATTCTCTTGCAGGCCTTGTCGCAGAGACGGCAGTGGACCACTTGAAGTTGCTGGGTTGCCTTCCTATTCCTAATCTAGTGGAGAAATAAAGCGCATTGCACCTTTGTGACATTGCAAGGTGTTTCCAGCTACATTATGTTCCAACCTTCGAGCGTCCAGGCTTGCTCTCTCCAACGACCGACACATCAGTAGAGCGGGCACGGCCACTGCTTCCACTAGAGGAGCTCTCGCCATCGTCCGGCTCATAATCGTCGTCGTCGTCGTCGCCGTCGTCTTCACTATTGCTGATTTCCATCGCAGTCGACTTTTGAGCATCTCTGTCGCCGCGTCCGGGCAACGGCAGGACGGCGGGACCGGCGACGACCTTCCTTTCGTCAACAGTGTGCTCGAGCTTCTGTGGATGCACAAACTCGCCAGATTTCGCTACTATGGATTGCACGTAGAGCGCCTTCAGCCGAGCCTCTTTGGCCAGGAAGTCCGCCGTCAACTTGAAGGCGACCTGAAGAAGGAAAGGCAAAGTGTGCTACTGCTGACGAGACTAATTAATCCCATACTGAGTTCCTTTCTTCCACCGCTGTTCGTTCTAATAAGGCAAGGACACATTCAGCGCACCAGCAACTCTGGACCAGACGTGGATTCTTCCGGGCCGCTGCAGTTGCCAGCAGCTGCGGTGGAGCAGTGGCACTCGACGTAGTGTGCGTGCAGTGAGTGGAGGGTGGGCAGGCGGACAAAGGGGCACTTGGGACAGGGATAGGGCAGAAAGGACAGGTGCTCAACCGCTATGTGCCCCTCCAACTCAGTCTCTGTGGCCGCTGCTAACTCACACAGCACGCAGCTAAAAAGGAAATACAACAGTAAGCGAAGATGTTAAACTCCAGGGCAAAAATTGGCGCCCAAAATTTAATTTAGATTTAATTTAGACTCCTCCAGGGTTTTATTTAGACTCCTAGGGTATCAGTTTCGAAAACTCGACTCGCACCGAAACGCCTTCTTTGGTCCTTGCAACGCCGGCGGATCGCTCCTCCCACCGTTGGCGACGCTCTCGCCCATTGCACTAGCCCCTGGGCTGGGTTAGCTAAAATTCTTTGGTAACTCCCCTGTATACGTCTTAATGAAGTGTAAGTAGATCGGATGCTTGATTGACAGCGTATTAAAACGAAAGGACATTTTGTAGAATATTTGGTTTTGTACCGATTCTATTAAACGTAGGGACAAATAAACGCAAAGTTTGTTTAATAACGTACGCGGTTTTGCTGGAAGACGCAATCGTAATTATCTGCTCAGAAATTTTGTAAAGTCTTTTAGAGATTCCATTGGCTGACAAAAAGGCTATTATGTCATGCTGCATACGGTCGCCTGTTGAGCAACGCAGTTTACCGTATTGGTACAGTGGCGAAATGCTTCGGACCCTAATCAAATCGCCACCTATACTCGAATCTCAGTTGTTTTCTGTTGAAGGCGTACGACTGGGACGACTGATAGACCGGTGACCGCGACTGAGCCGACAAACTGTCATGTCGTTCAGGTTTCTATAACTGCACCGTAGCTTGACATGTAGGTACTGTAGATCGATAATGTCTGTGAAGGACTATGAGACAAGATCACGACAGACTACAGACTTGGGCCAGCCAGAGGCGTCCGTCCTTGAGCTAGACGAGCTGGACGCGCGTGCGGCCATCCATCGGGCCCCTGTAGCCCAGCCTCAGTCAGACCCACAGCTCTGCAAGCACGCGCCATCTGAAGTGGCAGAGAAGTAGAGTAAGGACATTATCACAGCAATGCTCGTGCAGTAGCTGGCTCCAGAAAGGGCCAGCAGCAGAGTTGTCAGGCTAACTCCACGTACCTGCGATTGACAGCGTAAAGTGAATACGCAAACGCACGCACCATTATTACAATGGGCGCTCGCACTGCACACATTACGAGCGCCCATTGTTAGTTGGGTCAAACTAACAACTATGTACGTAACAAGTTGTTAGTTTGACTGAAAACCTCGCATGCAAGCAAAGAGACTGAGAGAGCGCCGTTCTGCGCGTCTCCTCAACACTTGTCGCGCACCATGCCATGTTCCTGCGACTCAATTGCAGAGAGAACAGACCTTCATTGCCAACGTTAACGTGCCCAACACTAGCAATGGCCGTACCACGCCAATGCTCCCTACCCGAGGACTTGCCAGAGCATTTCAGTGACTCCAACAAGCGCTACAGATGTCTCTGCGGCTGCTGTCATGTCAGAGTGAGGCTTAGTGTGAGAAATTCGGACCAACTGAGCTGATTCACGATGGCGATTACTGTTCAGTTGGGAGCCTTGGTGCTGAGCGTCTCGTCTGGAATCTTCTTGGGATATCTTACGATTTACTCGGGCTATGAGCTTGATTATTATGCCTGGTTCGTCCGCGCTACTATGAGAAGCGGGGTTGAATGCAGTTGCAGTGACAATTTGAATCACCACGTCTGCGGGAGGTCTTTGTCTGGTCTGCACTGTCGGTGGTGCCCCTTGGAAGGAAGGCGGGGAAGGGGGGGGGGGGGGGGGGGAGTAATTCGCCTGACGGAAACGTCATACACGCACGGCGAGTGTGTGGACGAAAGCTCTGAAAGAAAGTGTGTGGATGGGGTGGATGTCTCCTCAAACCTCAAGTGCAGTGAACACACACAATGTACTGGAGCGAAACGAATGTTCTTTCAGGCAGTTGCGGACGCGGGAGCCGATCACGATTCAAGAACATTTCTGGGGCGTGGTCAGCGCCGTTGCGATGCTGACGCAAGCGGCCGGAGTTGTCGGCGCACTGATCTGCTGGTGGGGAGTATGCAGGGAGAGGCCAGACATGTTGCTCGCATACCTACTAACGGAGGTTCGTTCGCAAACCTCATGCCGAGCCCACAAGCTTCTTTGGTCGTCATACTGCGCCTCGTTGCAGTGCTTTGTGCTTCTGGTGCAATTCGTCTATTTGATCCTTTACTCCATCGCCTACTGGAAGGAAGTGACATTGTCGACGCTGGAGGAATACGTACGGCCGCAGCAATTCAAGCTCCAAGGCCAATGGGCGGACGGTTTGACCAACGTCGCTTGTTGTGTACCAAGACATCAACTGAAACCATCTCTGCACCACTTCAGTGGCAGAGTCGGTTATCTTGACTGTCGTCGGCATCGCTCTGCCCATTTGGTCCATTCTGGTGGTGCGCGCCTGTCGACGATATGTCATGGACAAACACGCTGCAGGCTTCCCTCCGGGAACCAAGGCACCACAGTCTGAGGCACCCCAGATGAGGAGCACCTCTGAAGCCGTGGAATTCTCACTCAGAGTGGTAAGAGAGCCTGTCTGAAACGCGACGAGCTTGGTTTCGAGTCAAGGAGATCACTGTTTTGCGACACACTTTGCAGCAACACGCTGTACGCTCTTCAATGCTATCAAGATCACAAGGTGGAGATGCGCGGGGATACCAATAGAGACGGCCTCAGAACAGTGATTATATTGTGGTGCCACGAGTGTGGGCAATACTAGCACGAAAGTGAAATCTGTGGCACTGCACCAGCTGTGCGATCAGATTCAGAACAGTCCTCACAACAGCACGGAGCTGAGGATTAGAAATTACTTCAGGCAAGCGAAGTGGATACATATACTTGAAATAGCAGCACGAATCTGCAAGCCCAAAACATGTATACGAACTGGACGCGCATGCGGCCGTCCATCTGGCCTCTGCAACCCAGCCTCAGTCAGAGCCACAGCTTTGCAAGCACGCTCCCTCTGAAGTGGCGGAGAAGATAGAGGAAAGACATTTTTATCATAGCACTGCTCGTACAGTAGTTGCAGGGTCTCCGTCTACAGAAAGGGCCAGCAGCAGAGCAGAGCCGTCAGCTAACTCTACGTACCTGCGATTGACAGCGTAAGGTAAATACGCAAACGCACCGCACGCACGCGTTATTACAATGGGCGCTCGGAATGTGCGCCGCAGCGGTCATGTCAGTTCGACTGAAGATCTCGCGAAGAGAATGAGAGAGGGCCGTTCTACGCGTCTCCTCAACACTTGTCGCGCAGCTCACCTGGCTGTCTTTCTGCAACTCAATTACAGAGGTAACACAGAATGGACCTTCATTGCCAACTTAGAGCCCAACGCTAACAATGGCCGTACCACGCCAATCCTCCCTACCCGAGGACATGCCAGAGCATTTCAGTGACTCCAACAAACGCTACAGATGTCTCTGCGGCTGCTGCCATGTCAGAGTGAGGCGTACTGTGAACATCTCGATTCTCGATTCGATTGAGTTGATTCGCGATTGCGATTACTGTTTCCAGTTGGGAGCCGTGGTGCTGAGCGTCTCGTCTGCAGTCTTCTTGGGAGTTCTTGCGATTAACGCTGGCTATGAGTTTGATTACTATGCCTGGTTTGTCTGCGCCACTATGAGAAGCGGGGTTGAATGCGGTTGCAGTGTTACAATTTGAACCACAACGTCGTCTGCAATGTCGGGGCTGGGGTGCCCTTGGGAGGAAGGAGGGGGGGGGGGGGGGGCGGCAAACGGACCCGGCAAGTCGTCACCTTGGGCTATGGGAATCGCACACCTCTTCAAAACTCAAGTGCAATGTGTAGGTACCTTACGTACACCATGTAGCAAATCGAATGTTCTTTCAGGCAGTTGCGGGCGCAGGAGCCTGTCGCGATTCAAGATCATTTCTGGGGCGTGTTCAGCTTGGTAGCGCTGCTGATCCAAGTAGGAGGAATTGTCAGCGCGCTCATCTGCTGGTGGGGAGTGTGCAGGGAGAGGCCAGACATGTTGCTCGCTACCTACTGGCGGAGGTTCGTTCGCAATCGCCATGCAGAGACTACCAGTAACCCTACAGTCGCATCACGGCATCTGGTTGCTGGCAGTGCTTTGTGCTTCTGGTGCAAGTCGTCTATTTGACCCTTCACTCCATCGCCTTCTGGAAGGAGGTGACACTGTCGACGCTGGAGGAATACGTGCGGCCGCAGCAACTCAAACAAAGCCATTGGGCTGAAGGTTTGACAACTTCGACTGTTGTACTGGGTGTCCCACTCTGATACCATTTTCAGCACCCTAGGTACACCCATCCACGCGTAAATTCTGGCGCAAGCTGTGCCAATATGTCAAAGGTCGCTGTCTTCTGGTAGCCACAACGTTCGCAAGACTACATTTAATTTGGTGAGACTGGCACCATTATATTAAAAGCTTTCGAATGGCTTTGGAAAGAAAACGGAACCTTGCAGCCTGCATGCGAACGATTGATTCAAAGTCGATCTGGCAGCCCCAAATGAAGGCCCACCTGCTCCTCCCTGGCGCTGTAAGACCTCCTCCAAAATGGCCAGCATCTAATCTCACGTCATCTAACTAATCTCACGTTCTGAGCCGGAATTTTCGCGCAGATGCGTGCAGACTGCAGGATGCTGAAATTTGGTGTCAGATGTGCCAAGACGTTGGCTTTTAAGCTGCGTAAGTTTCACTGCGTAAACTTTCCTACAGCTTGCTGGAGATGGGGGGGGGGTGAGCTGCATTTTTGGGAAACCCGGTATACTGTCGGTACCTAGAGTCCTAGACACCCTCTGAAACAATTTCAACGCCACTTCAGTGGCAGAGTCAGTTTTCTTGACTGTGGTTGGCATCGTCCCGCCCGTCTGGTCCATCCTGGTGGTGCGCGCCTGTCGACGATACTTCATGGACAAGCACGCCGCTGGCTACCCTCCAGGAACGAAGGCGCCACAGTCTGAGGCACCCCAAATGAGAAGTGCCTCTGCAGCCGTGGAATTCTCACTTAAAATGGTAAGAGAGCCTGTCTGAAACGCGACGATGTAGCCACTGTTTTGCGACACACTTTGCAGCAACACGCCGTACGCTCTTCAATGCTATCAGGATCACAAGATGGAGATGCGCGGGGATCTCAATAGAGACGGCCTCATAAAAGCGAAACTACGTGATGCCACCACGAGTGTGATCAATACGAACGCCAAAGCGAAATCTGTGATACTGCACCTGCGTGACCAGATTCATAACGGTTCTTACAACAGCATGGAACTGAGGATTCGAAATGTTTCATGCAAGCGAGCTGGATACATATTACTTGAACAGCAGAACGAATCTGCAAGCCCACAACATGTATGGAGCAGTAGCGGATCCAGGGGGGGGGGGGGGGGCCCGGTTGTGCGTCCGCCCCCCCCCATTCGGCCAAACCGCCCCCCCCCCCCCCCAGTCGCCCACCCCAGAAAAAAAAATTGCGCGGCAGCACCTCAAGAGCAAAAAATTTTCGCCTACGGCGCTATTTTATAGCACTTTTGTACCAAAATAGGCCAAAATCGGCCACAATTTTTGCCTGCGGCGCTATTTCATAGCACTTTTGTACCAAAATAGGCCAAAATCGGCCACAATTTTTGCCTGCGGCGCTATTTCATAGCACTTTTGTACCAAAATAGGCAAAAATCGGGCAAAATTTTTGCCTGCGGCGCTATTTTAAAGCATTTTTGTACCAAAATGGGTCAAAATCGGCAAAAATTTTCGCCTGCGGCGCAAATTTTTTTATGTGCTTTTATAGCATCTTGGTCCCCCCTGTAGCCTCAAAAATTCCGCCCCCCCCCCCCATTCCAAAATCCTGGATCCGCCACTGGTATGGAGCGAAGTTGCTTCAACACTCCTGTTTCTTCCAGTCACGTTACTACAGCACACAATGTTTACATAGTTCGGTAGACACCCACGACACAATCTGTCTACATAACCGTAATTCTATAAATGTTTGCCCTAATGCGCCCAGAAGATCTAAACGTGTGTTTTCGGCCTGGACTCGAGGTGCTCCTGCAGCTGTGGCAGCGCGTGCACTCGCTTGATGTGCGCCTTCAGCTCGTGATAGGGTTTGAGAGTGTCTGGGTTGGCGCTCGTGAAGATGTCCATCCAGACGGCCATTGAGAAGTCCACCCAGCTCACCTGAGCGTAGTACAGACTTGTCTGCGCAAACGCTACCGTAATCTATGATGGTACAGTCCCGTCCGGAAATAACGCCCTGTTGCGTTCTCAAAACGCGTTTGCGTTCTGAAGCGCGTTCCGCTGCGTTCTATGCAAATTTGGTAATCGGAGTGTGTCAAAATGATAGAAAACTTGTCTTAGTGGGTTGCTATGACTATGGGCCGCAAGATGGCCGCACATTTCGACCAAAATTTCCACAAATTTTCGATACTCGATCAATTTTGGAAATTCGCAGATTTTGTAGAAATCATAGCAAGGAAAGAAGACCTGGAGGTTTTCAAGGCCATAAACAGACCAAAATTAACCAACATGACGTGTCTTCGATCCATTGGGCGCTTTCCAATCAAGAAATTTGCTTATATTGTGTGAAAACGCGCTCAGAACGCAAACGCGTTATTCGAGGCGTTATTTCCGGACGGGACTGTAGTAGCAAAGCATGACACCTGCTTCCCCACGAGCCAGCCAGACCCGGTGGCACTTAGGACGGCCTCGAATCGCTTCAGTGCGTTGTCGAAGGTGCTGACGTCGTCCAGCTTCTTCTTCAGTTTGCTCTGCGAGTGGGGAGAGAGTCATGGTGACCGTCAAAGTCAAAGTCATACATACAGTTTTGGTCGCGTCGCCGCTTCCCAGCGAGAGGAGCCAGGGAGTGACGGCCACGACGAGGTCCTCGAGCGCGTCGGCCACCGCGTCGATCTGGGCCGATTCGAAGTCGTCGGCGCCGGCTAGTCCTGGAAACATGTACAAATAGCGACACTTAGAACGAAACTCAGCTGACGCTCGTCGTCTGAGACGATGCTGTGCCGCTGGGTCATCATGGTTGGCGCTGCAGCGCCAAACCATAATATGTTCCATCCAGGCCGCGCGCACCTTTTCCCATCGTCACGGTATGTGTTTCTCGGGCTGTACTAAACGGAAGTGGATGAAATTTGGCACACTAAAGGACGTTATCATAAATAGATTAAATTCCAAATTTGGTGAAAATCGGTACAGTGTAGCAAAAGTTACAGGCGCAAAAAGGATCGCGGCGCGTTTCTTGTCCCAACGGCGGGGGGGGGGGGGGTGAATTCTTCTCCTTCTTCTTCTTCTCCTTCACGTCACGCTCTAACGTCAATCTCGTCGAGTCGCCTGCTATTCTTCCCAACCGTGGTTGCGCGCTATACAGTACAAGCCCCAGAGCGCCCCCGCTGGTTCAGGAGGTCCTGCATACGTGTCCCAAAATTGTCCTACTCGTTTTGTACGTGCCTCAAAGTGCCCCCGCTCGTTCAGGAGGCCCTGCATACGTGTCCCAAAATTGTCCTACTCGTTTTGTACGGGCCTCAAAGTGCCCCCGCTCGTTCAACAGGCCCTGCATACGCATAGGTTCCTTTGGGGGGGGGGGGGGGGGGGGGGGGGTTGACCCCCCCCCCCCCCCTGGCCATCGGCCGATACGAACGAGGTTCCGGACGACCCCCCACCCCCCAACCCCACCCAAATTGCCGAAAAATTTTCGCCTGCGGCGCAATTTTGTTGTTTTAATATGTATTTTGACCATTTTTTCGCCGCCCCCCAGGGCGGCGAGTATATATACGGACGCTATTGTCCGTTCGTGTGTGTGTGTGTGTGTCTGTCTGTGTGTGTCACAAAACTAGACATGACGGTTAGTGCCACCCGATGGAGTCGAATGCGCTGAGTAACGTGCCGTTGTCCGTTTCTGTTGCTAATTTCCCTATTTCGAGATATTTACAATTAAAATACGAAAATGTCAAAAATGACACTTTTATTTACAAGCCGTATCGACAAAGTTTTTGCTGAAATGGAAAGGGCATAAGACGCGATGAATTTGTGACATAGTTTCGGATTTTAGAATTCACGAAATTAGGGATATTTTCAAGGGTTTTGTCAAAATTCCCAAATTTCGACAATTTCAAACGGCATAAATTTCAAAACTTCTTTGCACCGATGTATGGAGCATAGTCTGCCAAGTATTTAGCAAATAGTTTCAGAGATTATAATTAACGAAATTAGGGATATTTTCAAGGGTTTTGTCAAAATTCACAAATTTCGACAATTTCAAACGGCTTAAATTTCAAAACTTCTTTGCACCGATGTATCGAGCATAGTCTGCCAAGTATTTAGCAAATAGTTTCAAAATTTATAATTAACGAAATTTAGGATATTTTTAAGGATTTTGTTAAAATCCCCAAATTTCGACAATTTCAAACAGCTTAAATTTCAAAATTTCTTTTTACGGATGTGTCGAGCATAGTCTACCAAGTATTTATCAAATAGTTTCAGATTTTATAATTAACGAAATTAGGGATATTTTCAAGGGTATTGTCAAAAATCCAAAATTTCGACAATTTTAAACGGCTTAAATTTCAAAATTTCTTTGCACCGATGTATCGAGCATAGTCTGCCAAGTATTTAGCAAATTGTTTCAACTTTTATAATTAACGAATTTAGGGATATTTTCAAGTGTTTTGTAAAAATTCCCAAATTTCGACAATTTCAAACGGCATAAATTTCAAAACTTTTTTGCACCGATGTATCGAGCATAGTCTGCCAAGTATTTAGGACCTACCTGCGTGAAAACGTCGCATCCAACAAAAAAACTTGCCAAAAGTTTGGTGCGAGCGAATTCCTGTGTTCAGCGTACGCATTTCTGTTTCCGAGTGCACATTCATCAATAAACAGCTGTTCTGGCCATCAGACGAAAATCTCGATTTTGACTTTTTTAAATTTGAATTCTAAATATCTCGAAATTGGAATTTATTGAAACTGTAAAACTACGTCACAAATTCTTATTGGCATACGGCCTTACCATTTCTGCGTTCAAATTCGTAAAGAAACGACGTTCCATTTTGTTGATTCATGGAATTTTGAAAAATAATCATGTATTTCTATTAAATTCCATATTTGCAAAACAATTCCCTTGCGTTACAAATTATCCGCAGTCTATACTCTTTCCATTTCTGAAGAAATTTCGCCGCTATATCACCAGGTGAAAAAGTCGATTTTCGACATTTCAATATTTTGATTGAAAATATCTCCAAATTACAATTTTTAAAAACTGCAAAACTATGTCACAATCCTTATTGGCATACGACTTTTCCATTTCTGCATTTACATTCGTCAATAAATGACGTTGTATTTTAGTCAATTTGTGCAATTTTGACAAACAATCGCGTGTTTCTATTAAATTCCACATTTGCAGAAAATTTCTTTTGTGTTACAAATTATCCGCGGTCCATGCTCCTTCCATTTCTGAAGAAATTTCGCGGCTGGCGCATCAGACGAAAAAATTGATTTTCGGCATTTTTTAATTTTAAATGTGAATATCTCGAAAATACGAAATTAGCAACAGAAACGGACATCGGATCCGTACTCAGCGGCCTCGACTCTACGTGACCACATATGCCATATGTTTTGCTTCGGTGCGACGGAAACACACACACACAGACAGACAGACAGACAGACACACATTGTCATCCGTATATATACACCTCGCCGCGCTGAGGCGCGGCGAAATAATTAAGCCCGAGCGATACCAATGTTGCGTAGCAAGACCACTCCAAAAAGTGTAGTCGCGAGGAGAGTCAAAGACGCTGCACGAAACCGGAAAGGGCCTTGCTACAATCTCAGTAAAAATTCAAAGCTCAAAACCACTCCGCTTTTTAAAAGAGACTTGTTGCCCCAAGGGCATGCGTGGTAGGTCGGAGGGGGTCGGCGTGGTCACCGTGGGATTTTACGCGTCAAGGCGGTTCTGCTGATGCCAAATTTAATTAAGTTTAACTGACTAATTAACTAAATAACTAAAGGTTTTATCTCTACCGCGTATGCCTGTAGACGAGCACGTTGACATCGTAGTCCGTAGACGAGGAAGGGTCACTGGTATGCCACTTCTAGAGCACTGGTATGTCACTGACAGATCACTGGTAGCTTGGACTTATTGATTGTGCTTGAGCTTATTAGAGACACTCGCACAAAACGAGTAGGTAGGACAATTTTGGGGGACGTATGCAGGGGCTCCTGAACGAGCGGGGGAATACCTTAAGGCACGCACAAAACGAGTAGGACAATTTCGGGACACATTTGCAGGGCCTCCTGGACGAACGGGGGCACTTTGAGGCACGTACAAAACGAGTAGGACAATTTTGGGACACGTCTGCAGGGCCTCCTGAACGAACGGGGGCACTTTGAGGCACGTACAAACGAGTAGGACAATTTTGGGACACGTTTGCAGGGCCTCCTGAACGAGCGGGGGCACTTTGAGGCACGTACAAACGAGTAGGACAATTTTGGGACACGTTTGCAGGGCCTCCTGAACGAGCGGGGGCACTTTGAGGCCCGTACAAAACGAGTAAGACAATTTTGGGACACGTATGCACATCTACATTACTATGCTAGCTAGGTGTAGTGTCTGTCTGTCCGTCCGTCCGTCCGTCCGAGTACGCTTGCCTCCCTAGCACTTCGCCACGCGGCGGTTCAGCACGCGCTTGCCTCGCTAGCACTTCGCCACGCGACGCTTCAGCACGCACGCGCTAGGAAGCCAGCAGGACGCCAGCGGCGTCCCGCAGAGAAGCTCGCTCGCTTCGATCGATCGACCGCAGAGAATCAATCGCTGCACGGCTAGCGTCGCCTGTTGCTGCCTGCCTTCAACGCAGGCAGTACGGCAATGCACCGTTGCAGAGCCTTGCAAAAGCGAACAGTGCAGCAGTGCGCGGTACAGCAGAGAGCCTTGCAATGTGCAATTGCAACAGCGCCGAAAAGTACGACAATGCTCGCGCAGGCAATTCTAGCCGCTTCGGCGACTATTTCTCTTGCAACAGGACAGATCTAGCAACAAACAGGACAATCGGCCCGCTCTCTAGCATTTGTTTTGCGCGCCGCTTTGTACGGCGCGTTCGCGAGGCAGTCAGCGCCATTAGCTTGCGACAGGACAGACTTTCTGCAACAGGACAAATGTTGCAACAGTACAGGCGTTGCAACAGGATGGTCGCGCGAGGCGACCAGCGCCATTGGCTCGCAACAGGACAGACCTTTGCAACAGGACAGATTTTGCAATAGGACAAATTTTGCAACAGGACAGATCTTGCAACGTGACAGACCTTGCAACAGGACAGATTTTGCAATAGGACAAATTTTGCAACAGGACAAATCTTGCAACAGGACAGATTTTGCAACAGGACAGATCTTGCAACAGGACAGACCTTGCAACTGGACAGATTTTGCAACTGGTCAGACCTTGCAACAGGACAGATTTTGCAACAGGGCAAATCTTGCAACAGGACACATCTTGCAACAGGACAAATCTTGCAACAGGACAGACTCTGCAACAGAACAGATCTTGCAACAGGACAGACCCTGCAACAGGACACATCTTGCAACAGGACAGATCTTACAACAGGACAAATCTTGCAACAGGACAGATCTTGCAACAGGACAGACGTGGCAACAGGATGGTCGCGCCAGGCGACCAGCACCGTTGGGTCGCAACAGGACAGACCTTTGCAACATGACAAATTTTGCAACAGGACAGATCTTGCAACGTGACAGACCTTGCAACAGGACAGATTTTGCAACAGGACAAATCTTGCAACAGGACAAATCTTGCAACAGGACAGATTTTGCAACAGGACAGATCTTGCAACAGGACAGGCCTTGCAACTGGACAGATTTTGCAACTGGACAGACCTTGCAATAGGACAGATTTTGCAACAGGGCAAATCTTGCAACAGGACACATCTTGCAACAGGACAAATCTTGCAACAGGACAGACCCTGCAACAGAACAGATCTTGCAACAGGACAGACCCTGCAACAGGACACATCTTGCAACAGGACGGATCTTACAACAGGACAAATCTTGCAACAGGACAGATCTTGCAACAGGACAGACGTGGCAACAGGATGGTCGCGCCAGGCGACCAGCACCGTTGGGTCGACACATCTTGCAACAGGACAGATCTTTCAACAGGGCAGATCTTTCAACAGGACAGACCTTGGAACAGGAGAGACCTTGCAACAGGACAGACCTTGGAACAGGAGAGACCTTGCAACAGGACAGGCCTTGCAACAGGACAGGCCTTGCAATAGGACAGACCTTGCAACAGGACAAGCCTTGCAACAGGACAGGCCTTGCAACAGGACAGGCCTTTCAATAGGACAGACCTTGCAATAGGACAGACCTTGCAACAGGACAAGCCTTGCAACAGGACAGGCCTTGCAACAGGACAGGCCTTGCAATAGGACAGACCTTGCAACAGGACAGGTCTTGCAATAGGTCAGGACCTTGACAATGAACAGGACGGACGTTGCAGCGAGCGTGCGAGGCGACCAGCGCCGTTGACTATCAACAGGACAGCCCTTGCAACGGACAGACCTTGCAACGGACAGACCTTGAACAGGACAGATCATGCAACAGGACATTACGGCCATTGACGACTACATTCCATTATTCAGATCTCAGGAATTCTTCTGCAACAGGAAGGAACGGCTAGTGTAGGTTACTACCAGATTTGGTCCGGGGGGGGGGGTCAACTGAGGGTCGAGGGGGGGTGGGTCATCCGGAACCGGATTCCGTTTCCGGATGGCCATTTTGAAAAGCTAGGGGGGTCTTTTACTGAAGGAAATTTGGCAGTTTTTGCTTCAACAAATGCAGAAAAACGTGTATTTTACTCATTTAGTACTGCAAACATTCACATAAACGCCATTTACTAGCTTAACAAGCTTAGAGTAACAAGCTGTTTTAAAAAAGTTGAGTTGTTTTATTAATACAGAGTGGTTTGTGAGTATTTTAAAGTGGAAGAGTAAAGGAGTGGATACTTTTGTAAAGTATTTCAAAGGCCTTTCCGATATGACGCGCGCCCGCCCGGAGTTCACTATTCATGCGCTACTTCTGACACGCTCCTTTCTGAGGGGTTCTTACAGGGCAACATTGGGATCGCCCGGGATTATTTTTTTTGAGCAAGACACACGCATTTCTGAGCGGTTGTTGCAGGGCAACATTGGGATCGCCCGGGATTAATTTTTTTAGCAGACAAAGTTGTTCGTAAGACAAGGGTTTAAAAAACAAAAGTATTTCTTTAGGAATGACCGTTCAACAACTGCCTCAACGTAAGCTTTCAAACGGTCGAACGAATGCCGCTCTACAACGTAAGACGAGCGAGTTACGGCCGATTGAATTACTGTAGCTCACGAAATTCAAACTTTCGAATCTCGACTTATCATTCGGAATGATCAGTGTGGCGAAACCTATTCAACAAACTCAAGATCGTCTCTCTACGACAGAAGACGAGCGAGTTAGAGAAGTTTTGCGTTTTGAACTTTTGGGTTACTGTAGCTCGCGATATTCAAACCTTTGAGTGTCGACCAATAGAAGAACAAATGATCAGTGAGTCAAGAGCTATCCAGCAACTCAAGATCGTCTCTCTACGACGCACGCTGAGCGAGTTAGAGGGATTTCTATGCTAAAAACGCGAGAATGTCGCTTTTCGTGGCGCGTGTTTGCGTAATTAACAAATTTTTACGCCAAGTGAAAGAGCACGTCGAGACCTTTTAGTTGGCCTATCGCACGCCGCTCTACGACGTAAGACGAGCGTGTTAGAGCCGTTTTGCGTTTTGGACCCTCGGAGCAAT
>JASAMZ010003498.1:0-23763 GCA_030248115.1 Linhomoeus sp. GSCO2_2
GTAGTGGGCTGATTCAGCTGCCGTCGAGACCGATTCGTGGCACGTTTGCTATGGTCAAGGCCGGCTCAGTGGATGGAGACAAAATGACCAACCCCTATTACTTTGAAAACCACTTCTACAAATCTGTATGTTTGCTCTTTGTTAGGACCTTTGGCACATTACAGTGCCACTCTGTTACAGGTGACCGCGTGTCTCGACGAGACAGAGTATGAGGTGAATGCGGGCAGTACGGCAAAAGTCGCCTTCAACAATGTCAGAAATTTGATGGCGGTCGCGCCCATTGGTGATTACGCCACAATGGATCGAGACCTGTTTAGTGAGGGCTTCGCACTCGTTGACTTCGACTTCACCCTTTGTGAGTTGAGGTGCAGTCTCAGCGGTGCAGCAACTTAGACCGGCTTCTACTCCTGTTCAGCACACATCAAGACGCCAAGACTGCTCGAAGATAGGGCCATTGCCAAGTCGTCGACCGGAACCACACTGACCATTGCCTCAGCCCACTCGAAACCTCTACCCACCGACATGGTTGGAATGATGGTTCTCTACACTCCCGCAATTCTTCAAATCAGTTCAGTCGGCGTTCGTATCACCTACCCTTCCGAAAGGGGCACTGATATTGATTGAGAGTCACGTGACTTTGTGCTTATAAACTGTGTTTGTCATCTGCGCTTGTCCATTTGTGCAATGCCACTACATTTCGAAAGAAGAGACCTTCTGCTCAAAGACTCTTCCCTTCTCATTCTGTTTGGTGCCACTCGGTCAGGGAAGAGCACATTTCTGGCGGATCTTGTGAAAAACTCTACTGATTATATTGTGAGAAAACCAGAGAATGTACTTTGGTACTACAAATATGAGCAGCCTGAAGTGTTCAAACGGCTAAAGGACGAATCAGTGCACTTTATCCCATTCGACCAAGAGGTGCAAGGCCCTCTGGTGGACGATATTGACAGAAGACTGAACGAATTGGACGGATTTAGTCTCTGCATTGTTGACGACTTTCAGACTGTAAGTTCGATTTTAAGCATCCCCGACCTGTGACAGAGAGCTACAGTAGGCATCCTCCACTTTAGGATCTGGAAACAGGACCAAAGAGAAACGTCAATTTGGGTACTTGCGTAGCCCATCACAGACAGTGTCTCCTCTGTATCTCAGCGCAGGCAATCTACACGGGAGGGCACACGTTTCGACAACTCGTGCGCCAGGCGGTTCGTGATATGCATGCAGTATTGGTGGTTTCAGCAGTCTCGTATATTCCATGTGTTGCAGGTCTACCTGGTGATTCTGGATAGTCCCAGGCTAGCAAGCTCGTTGCCCTACCTGAGCAGACAAATTCCCGGTGGTAACTTTCACTTTTTACCTGCAGTTGTGCAAGACTTGGACAGATACTCCCCACTTTTGATCGATTTGGATGGTGGCAGCGCCAGAGAAATTCGCGTGAGAACGCTGTGTCGCGATGCAGAGCAAACTGTCATCTACCAGCCAAAGACGGATGGAGAATAATAGGCGCTTTAAGAAGTTCCGTCTAATTCCTGCTAACGAAGACGAAGATGCTGAAGCCGCCAGCGACAAGTCAGAGCAACCAGTTGCGCCCTCTACGATGCCAGATTGGTTGGCTGACGAATTGGGCGACGACATTCGCTCTAGAGTTGAACAACTCTGGCCGTTTCTAACGTCGGTGGTCGACTTTGGCACGAGTGGGCAAGTTCTCTACCGAGATCCCTTCATCTATGGTTCAAGTGCTTTCACTCTGTTGCGTTGGGTATTAGGCGAGGAAGAGAAACGGCCGTGGGATGGTCTCAAATTTCTTCGACTGTTGATTAGAGCGGGCGCCTCCAAGTTAGTTCCTGACAGAATTCGCAAACTGTATGTCCCGCTGTTAGAGAAGAGTATCACTGATGCTAGTTCTGCTTCGTCGGCGGGCACCGCATTCCAATAGCCGTCACCTGATGTCCGGTTGTCAGCGACGAGGTGCGTAGCTGGTTGAGAAATTGTCCGACGATCGTTCTAGGAAGGCCCGAGTCGTCCTGTCTCAGAGCCACTCCTGTGCAATATGATTGGCATGACTTGTATTCGTTTAAGATTGTCAAGACAACACACCATCCATCACGCCAGTCACTGCCTGTTTGTAGAGCACAGCAACGACAGGCAGCGAAACGAATTGCAGCGTCTTGCGAAGCACTCGCTCCACATTCTCATCGCCCTCGCAGTTGAGCAGTATCGCCAGACGCTTCGTTTTCTCCTCCAAGGGGAGTCCCTCCAGAGCGAGAACTGCCAGAGCCATCTTCTTTTGGTCGCGTACGTACGTGTTTATGCTCCTTCAGCAATGCACTGCGCAACTGAGAAAGCCGGTGAACTTGCCAACTAATATCAGGGGAAAATGGCGCGTGGATAGAACGGCTAACCCGTTGTGAAACGCACTTCATCATGTGGATAGGCACTTCCAAACAGTAACAGAGTGGTTAACCAAATGTCGTGTGGAGATAAGGTTGAAATATAACTCTGAACGCAGAGAATTCTGCGTCTTTCTTTGTTTGGTATGGAGGTGATTGTCGCTGAAAATCAAACGGGCTTGCTTTCTGCCTACCTCAATCGTTTATTCCCCGGCAGAAGTCGTAAGCAACAGTGGAATGCCGCTCGGCCCCTAGTCGTTGGTTGCTGCTGCATTTACCGTTGTCGATTTTGTAGCCTGGAATATATCCTATGCGGATGTAGCAACTTCAACTCCTGTCAAGACAAGGCAAATGAGCGTGGCCGTTGCGTCGCAATTCCGAAACGTTCGCGGCTCGTGGGCCGCAAAGGCAAGATTGCAGATTGTCGTCTCTGCCACACTTCTTTCCACACGGGACCCTTTCTCTGTCAACTGTGTAGCCGGGAACATTTGATCTGTTGCCCGCTGTGCTACTCCAATCTGCACGCCGCAGCTGTTGAATTGGTCCAAAAGGAGAAGCCTCCCTGCTGCGCCTATGAGTGTTCAAACTGCACAAAGCTGGCCATCGTCTGCTCCTGCCAGACACCTGACCGTCACTACCCCGAATCGATCTGGCCGGAAATGATTGAGACGAAACAGGTGACCAAAAGTGCCTCCATTTGTTCAACGTGCGGCATGGCCCACCAGGCGCTACCACGCCATAGTTGCACCCGTTGCTCTGGTCGGCAATTCGAGACTCCGCCTCTAGGCCTGCCTATTCCTTCGACTCGAAGCTCTCCGATTATTCATGTGATGGCTGAAGAAGATCAAGATCAAAATAGTGATTGATTCCCACTGCATTTATTTTGGCTAGGCGTCTTCAAACCATGTAGCTTGAAAATCAGACACTGTTATTGGTATCAACATTGACTTGCTCATCATCAGCCTTGCCAATGGGATTCTCTGCGCTCTGCTCTTCCTGTTCTATCGGCTCGCCATCTCGCTCGGCTTGCATGTTCATGAAGTAGGCGCTGACGTCCCCTCTCCGGGTAGTCTTCTCCCAGGCGACTGCTTCAACGACGGCTTCCAGCGTCAGCGTCTTGCGCTCTGGCTGTATGTCGACGATGGCCTTGCGAAGCACCTTTTCCAAGTAACCTTGCAAGGCGTCCTGGCACTCTTTCCGAAGAACTTGCTTTGAGCCGAGCCTCTTTGTAGGCCTAGTCTTGCGTGCGATGCGAACGACGGCATTGGTGGTGAGGCAGTCATCCAGCAGAACGCTGGTTCGGTGTTGGCGGGCCATTTGCTTTCCTCGACTTGGAGGCGGCAAGGACAGGTCTGCGAGTCGCGGAGTTTCCATGTTCGTTCTTCAACAAATCTCGACCAACTCTGACTTGTGTAACTTCAGTGTGATTTTCGTCTTCCAAATCGAAAAGAGCGACAGGTTCAAACACGTTTGCTGATGCCAATGGCGTTCGTTCATGTAAGTGCAGCGTTGGTCTGTCTACTTCCTTCGGCCATCTGCCTAATGATCGCTGCGAAGGCCACCGTGACTCAACCAAACAGTAGGCAGCTTGAAACGTTCGTTCGGCGTTGTATAATTCGGGCGCTATTAGAACGACACGGTTCGGAGAGAGCGGCTGGCCAAAGCACTGATAACGCAAAGCGGCATGTGCGTACTCAGGAGGACAATGCGTTCACATGCTCGTCCGACGTGTTGTTAACCCTTTCGCAAAACAAGGTACAAGTTCAACAAACAGTTAATTAAAGCATGTGAGGGATACTGAATCGTATTTGGCAATCAGCGGATGATGCTGATTCTGCCCCTATGCCTCCCAACGTTGTACCACGGGCGTCTTAACTGGAATACCTAAGGTTAGCCTGAATAAAACTGTTTGCCGACGGGAATACGGTATCTCAAAGCACAGCTTAGTGTACCACTGCACGTGCCGACAAAAGTTGGCATTAGGCTGCCCAAACGGGGCATTAAGCTACACAAAAGGCCAGCAACTGGTAACTTACGCGATGTTGGCATTAGCCTGTACCTAACTACTGGCTTCTGGGCGGCCACTCAATAAAATCGACTAAAAAGTCAAAGACGTGTATCAGATTGTTCATCTGATCGATTTCGCTGACACTTTGAGTGAAAAAATCCAATGGTGTTTGCTCTTGAATAAAACAGGACTGGTGGAAAAAATCGCAGAAACGCGAAAGTTATTCGAGTTTAAAGTTACCCGGTTTTGTTGGGACACCCTGTAGACGACAGCTATTTCCGTGCTTCACATGATCGTTGAGCTGAGATGTGAGTAGCGACCTACGACAATATAGAGTTTGACAGACGACATTAATCTGACTGCTCTGACGAAACGCGGAGAGCTTTTTGGAAAGTTGACATTACCTACTCAATGTCGTTCGTCCGTACATGGCTGCAGCAACAATGTGCGCGCTTTCACTCTGGTTTAACAAGCTGTGACGGAAACGACCGTCTATAAAACGGTAAATTCCCCGTTCGTGGCCCATTTACAACTTCCGAAGTTCCGAACTGGCATTACTTGAGTGTGCATGTATGTATGCTGCACCATTATTCCCCTATCATGTAACTAAACCGAATTAAAAATGACCGACGGAGTGTACTACGCAACTCTTGCAACAGTTACTGATTCTGACCCTTACATACCGCTTCAAATCGATGCTTCCGCATGCGAACTCTGTAGCCGCCAAGAGGAACGGCAAAATAGCTGTGAAGAAAGTGGCGAGGATAATGGTTTCTCAGTGTTTACACATATGCCAGGAGCTTCTTTCACAAAACAGGAACTTGCAGACTAACCGTAGGGTTTTGAACTTAACGGGAGGGAGGGAGGGAGGAAAGGGGGAAGAAGGGAAGGAGGGAGGGAGGTAGGGAAGGAGGACGGGAGGGAGGGAGGTGGTGGGGGCTGGGGGAAGGGAGGGGGGAGAGGGAGAGAGGGAGGGAGGGAAGGAGGGATAGTGGGAGGGAGTGGTGGGAATTGAATTCAGTTGTTGAGTTTGTGAAAGCAGCTCCCCAGAAAGCGGCTTCGCTAATGACATCCCATGCCCCATTGAAGAGGCAACTGAAGAGCAGTTGGGCCGCCTCACAAAGAAGCAGAGACGCACTCTGGCGCTTTTGAAAGACAGGGGAATTCTTGTGGAAGACTTCTGGTTCTGCTGGAAAGTTGGTGACAGTCCTGGAAAACTCTTTCACTGCACCTACGAAAGGCTCAAAGAATACTGTAGGGCCACCGGAAGGAGGTGTAGCTATTCTGAAGAGCGGTATGAATATGTACAGCCTGTTAGCCAAAGCTCCACTGCAGAAGGCGCACGCGCCAGTGCCCTTCAGCAGATGACTCTGCAGCCAGAACTGGAGCAGGTGAGATTGGAGCAAAATATGTTTGCCAAGGCTGTCATGCTGGTTGTGCCATTCAGTTAATGTCATTTTGTTCGCACTGTACCACTAACTGTGCCATGTGCCATTCAGTTGCCTGACGTCGTTTCAGTGCCTGTTCCATCCAACATTTCCAGCTGGCAGCAACAAGACAATCCATCTGGGAGCGTCAACAAATCCGTTACAATTACGTTCAGTAGCATTTCAGATCACAGTGACAGCAACCTGTTACGTAACCCAGAGTAGTCTGCGTCTTTCAGCCACTCCGGTTTCAAGTCTCCCATTCAAATAATCGGCAAGCAGAACTCGCTGCGCTGTCGACTGCCCTGCCTCATTTGTTGTCTCATCTTGATCATTGGAGGGACGGTGCTGCCAACTTTTGTAGCCCTTTTGATCCAAGCATTACTCGGTGGTATGTGTTATTGACATTCATTAGTTTAGAGTTAGGCAACAGCTGTGAAGCAACAATGCAACTCTGTTTTCGGCAGGTGGACAAAGTGGCGTGAATTCAACAACTTCTCCACATACATCTACCACTCCAATGCCAGGGACACTGCAGGATTTAAAAGGCAATGTAACACGTGTTCTTCTGCAACCATTCGCTGTGCTGTGGAGGACTTCTGTTGCCGATAGCATAAGATAAACTTTAGAGCGTTGAGGCAGTTCAAGCAACCTAGGTACCACGCTACTATTATCAAGTTAACGATCGACGTTGTTGCAGTACAAGCATGTGTGACGTCACTTCTCAATCCTCACAGGTGCCATTCTCGTGGCCGGTGGTATGACCTATGGAAATCGCACTCCAGTCCATCTGCAAGCCTACTATCCCAATTCTGGTCAGGTGCAGAATCTGTCCTTGGCCTTGCTGAGAGGCAGGCTTCATCATGCCATGGGAAAGCTAGCAGATGGGTCAGTTATCGTCGCCGCCGGAGGCTGCGTCGAGGGAGGAAGACTCAGGAAGTCGTGTCACTCCACAGAAGTTCTTTGGCCTGACAGTACTCGGTTCGAGGAAGGACCCCCGATGGAGATCGGACGGCGCTCTGCGGCGTCAGCGATAGTCGGTGAGTTGACAAGGTGCAAACACCCCAAGAGAATGATGGTGTGAGACCACTGTCATTGCAGATGGCGACCTATTAATGTGTGGAGGCTACAGCTACCCGCTCCCGTGCCGGCAACTCGTTGCCGTTTTGGGCTCACTTTATGTGGCTTCCCATAAAGTGCAGGTGACTTTCTATATGACTGGTCTAAGGTATGCATGACTTACTTACACGGACTGCTTTGATGCCCTTTTTGGTTACTTTACGTGAAGCCACACACTGTGCCATCCGCTCGTAACCATCGATCTTGCGATGCATGGTTGCACCCAGTTAAGTAATATCCTGCTGCAACCCAGCTTCGGTATATACATCATGCGGGCGCTCTAACTGATAACTTCCAACATCACTAGACAAACTTCGCACAACACTTCATGTGCCTGCACATATAATCCTAGCTACTTATCCACATCGGTGTAGCGATGCTACCGCATCAGCGAACAATGATGTTGTTATGCTGCAGATGAAGTATATCCACTACCGATGCCTCAGAGTCGAGTTCAGTTTGCCACTATTAATGTTGCCCAGGAGCCAATCATCTTTATATAGATCTCTTCGGCACGAACTAATACACCATGAGACACCGATGTTGAAACAGCTAGAGGCACTTTCTGCTGCAGCGGCTAATGTCAGCGGTACTTATACATGCCACTGTTGCAAAGTATGGGCCACACCTAACATCAATAGGCAACTGCTCAGTTTATGGTACGTAGACTACCGATGCCCCACTGTCTTGCACACCTTAGAACATTCATGTAGACCCATAGCCAAACTTCCATATCGCGGGTGTTCTGCAAGAAGGAGCCAAGTCAGGAATTCAGACTTTTGAGATATGAACATTTGAAGTTTTCGTTGGGCTACGTAAAATCACACACTTGAGCTGGACATTTGGCGCTGCTCTATTTTGTACCCCTATGTGTTGCCTTCACATCGAGCTATGAATAGGCGCAGAACCTCATTGCCTCAGAGAGCAACATGGCCTTGAATAAATTTGGCTCTAAGAAACAGGCCCAAATTCAGGAGCCAAGTCAACTTGACAGGGAGCGAAGTCGACTTGGCTCTTTCTGGAATTCGCTATTATTCAACTCTGGGTGACCAATGGACGACACACAACATGTAAATATGCTGAAAAGGAATAGACATGTCTGTTGGTTAGAGAATTCCACGTCACCACATGAGTCGTCAGTAGCAATGATAGGTGATTGTCTTGGCTCCTTCTGGCATCCTGACTTGGCTCCTTCTGACTTTTGCTTACTATCGAATTTGCATGAGTATTGTAGGAATTGCGCTCCAAAGCTTTTGTCACAATGAACTATGGTGCATTTGCAGTTAATTCCTGCAAAAAACTCGAAAACTGAAAAATGTCGACTTGGCTCCGTCTTGCAGAACACCCGCGATATATAGATCTCTGGGGCGTTAACTGATGCACCATTATACAACAGTGTCGGAACTTCAGGAGGCACTTCCTGTGCCAGCAGCTTTTGTCCTCGGTACAAATACATGTTGATACTGCTAAGTGTGCACCATGCCTAACATCGATAGGTAACTGCTATCTATATAGTAGATACCTACCTTACCAATGCCCCAGAGTCATGCACACCATTGAATACTTATGTGGATTGAACGCCTAACTTCAGTACATAGATCTCTTAGGCGCTAACTGATGCACCATTATACACCGCTGTCGGAGCTACATGAGGCACTTCCTGTGCCAGCAGCTTTGGTCTTGGGTACTTATACATGTCGATGTTGCTTGGTGTGCACCATGCCTAACATCGATAAGTAACTGCTATCTATTAAGTAGATACCTTACCAATGCCCCCGAGACATGCACACCATTGAATACTTATGTGGACTGAATGCCTAACTTCAGTACATAGATCTCTTAGGCCCTAACTGATGCACGTTATACACCGCTGTCGGAACTTCATGAAGCACTTCCTGTGCCAGCAGCTTTTGTCCTCGGTACTTATACATGTATCTATCAGTTTTGTTATCACACAACTCACAACTTCTTCTAGACATCCAAGAGCAGTAGTGATGGTGCAGAGAGTTGTTTAAGCCTAAGTCACTCCCACTCGTCTTTTGGGCCTCCTTGTGAATGGTGACTGGCTGAGCATGCATTGGCTCCTCAAACACTTCTATGGCAACTGCCTTCCAGCTTGGGAATCGCATGGCACTCCTCATTGCAGAACTACTGGTTGTGATACAGAAAGTTGACACACTGAAAACATGCCTATCAGTTTTGTTTTCAGAAACTCTGTGCAGTTATGTATGGATTTCTAATGTCAGTAGTGATGGTGCAGAGTCTCTTAATGAGCAACTGGCTAGACATGCACATTTCTTAGGGTCTTCCACTTCAGCTTGGGAATGCCATGGTACTTCTCTCTGGAACATCTCCAGTTATGATCCTAAGAGTTGCCACACTGGATACAGTGTCTATCAGTTTTGCTATCACACAACTCACAACTTCTTCTAGACATCCAAGAGCAGTAGTGATGGTGCAGAGAGTTGTTTAAGCCTAAGTCACTCCCACTTGTCTTTTGGGCCTTCTTGTGAATGGTGACTGGCTGAGCATGCATTGGCTCCTCAAACACTTCTATGGCAACTGCCTTCCAGCTTGGGAATCGCATGGCACTCCTCATTGCAGAACTACTGGTTGTGATACAGAAAGTTGACACACTGAAAACATGCCTATCAGTTTTGTTTTCAGAAACTCTGTGCAGTTATGTATGGATTTCTAATGTCAGTAGTGATGGTGCAGAGTCGCTTAATGAGCAACTGGCTAGACATGCACATTTCTTAGGGTCTTCCACTTCAGCTTGGGAATGCCATGGTACTTCTCTCTGGAACGTCTCCAGTTATGATCCTAAGAGTTGCCACACTGGATACAGTGTCTATCAGTTTTGCTATCACACAACTCACAACTTCTTCTAGACATCCAAGAGCAGTAGTGATGGTGCAGAGAGTTGTTTAAGCCTAAGTCACTCCCACTTGTCTTTTGGGCCTCCTTGTGAATGGTGACTGGCTGAGCATGCATAGGCTCCTCAAACACTTCTATGGCAACTGCCTTCCTGCTTGGGAATCGCATGGCACTCCTCATTGCAGAACTACTGGTTGTGATACAGAAAGTTGACACACTGAAAACATGCCTATCAGTTTTGTTTTCAGAAACTCTGTGCAGTTATGTATGGATTTCTAATGTCAGTAGTGATGGTGCAGAGTCGCTTAATGAGCAACTGGCTAGACATGCACATTTCTTACGGTCTTCCACTTCAGCTTGGGAATGCCATGGTACTTCTCTCTGGAACGTCTCCAGTTATGATCCTAAGAGTTGCCACACTGGATACAGTGTCGATCAGTTTTGCTATCACACAACTCACAACTTCTTCTAGACATCCAAGAGCAGTAGTGATGGTGCAGAGAGTTGTTTAAGCCTAAGTCACTCCCCACTTGTCTTTTTGGGGGCCTCCTTGTGAATGGTGACTGGCTGAGCATGCATAGGCTCCTCAAACACTTCTATGGCAACTGCCTTCCTGCTTGGGAATCGCATGGCACTCCTCATTGCAGAACTACTGGTTGTGATACAGAAAGTTGACACACTGAAAACATGCCTATCAGTTTTGTTTTTGGAAACTCTGTGCAGTTATGTATGGATTTCCCTAATGTCAATAGTGATGGTGCAGAGTCGCTTAATGAGCAACTGGCTAGACATGCACACTTCTTAGGGTCTTCCACTTCAGCTTGGGAATGCCATGGTACTTCTCTCTGAAACATCTCCAGTTATGATACTAAAAGTTGGCCCCACTGGATACAGTGTCCATCAGTTTTACTTATCACACAACTCACAACTCCCTCCACAATACGAGTTGCTGCAGTTATTCTGTTTGCTCACTGTGTCTCAGGTGGCCAGTGTGGGTCTTCGCCCTCTCTCCTGACCACTACCGACCTAATCAGAGACAGTATGACTCGAGATGGCCGCCACAGAATAACACACTACACACAATAGCATAATAACACCTAAACAACAATAACGGTATAACACAATAAACACAATAGAAATATAGCATAGAGACAGATAACCACTGTTTCATTCGAGTTTCTGCAGTTATTCTGTTTGCACACTGTGTCTCAGGTGGCCAGTGGGGGTCTTCGCCCTCTCTCCTGGCCACTACCGACCTAATCAGAGACAGTATGACTCGAGATGGCCGCCACAGAATAACACAATAACACAATAGCACAATAACCCCTATACCACAATAAGTAGAGTCGTTCATTCTATGGCTACTCGACGCTGAGTGGTGTTGGTGTGTTGGATCTGGGCGTCGGACGACAACCCATTGGGCCACTTGTCAGCGCAGGCAGTAACTTCACTGGTGGCTGCCCTGTGTAGCTGCACTTATTTCAAATTTGAAGGCAGGTGTTACCGTCAGATTAAGGGAGTACCAATGGGGTCTCCAGTGTCAGTGGTACTATCTGAATTATTCATGCATTTTATGGAGTCTGAGGCATTGCGGTGCTGCCCAGACGAGTGCAAACCGGTATTCTACGGCCGCTATATAGACGACACTCTGGTGATTAGCCATGATCAGGGAAAATTTGATGCCTTCTTTGCTCATATGAACAGCTGCTGCCCACAGCTGCCGTCTGTTCGGTACAGTGGGCAATATTTCGAAATTTTTTTTGTATATTGTATATGTATATTATATATACAATCCAATAACTTTGTATATTGTATATTGTATATATTACCAGATTTAGCTTTGTATATATTTTGTATATTGTATATTTTCCTATACCGTAATCTTAGTGCTTCCAAGTGAGGTTTTCATAGAAGTGTGCAGATCTCCAACTGAAAGAGTGCATAAACAAATCACTTCTGCCCAAATTTTGGTAATTACGCTAAGTTTTATAGTACAGATTAGCTTATGTTTAGCTAAATTTGTAAGCTGAACATCGAATTGGGCAAAATTTGAAGAAATCTCGACCCACTACAGTAACCAAATACGGTAGAAATATACAATATACAAAGTTTGTATATCGGCCTTGTTTTGTATATGTATATGTATATTTTAAAACTTTTGTATATTGTATATGTATATGTATATATACAATAAAAATATACAAAAAAATATACAAACCACTTTGTATATGTATATATTGTGCCCACTATACTGTTCGGTTCACTAAGGAGGCAGAGGATGCTGGGAAGCTCCCTTTCCTTGATATTCTGATCAATAGGCTGCCAGGCCCAAATTTTCACTATTCCGTCTACCGGAAAGACACCCACAGCAACAGGTACTGTCATCCAACGTCAGCAGTCCCTGCATCCGTGCTGTGTGGGATTCTTCGAGCAATGCGACTAAGAGGAGTCCGCTACTGCAACGACAACGAATCGCTGGCTGCTGAGAATCTAACGCTCAAGACCGCCTTCCACCACAACGGCTACAAGCAAGGGCTGCTTGGCAAATACCTCGACCGCCCTCTGCCTCCAAAGCTACCGCCTACTCCAACTGTGGCCACTGTAATTCTTATAGGTGCGCCCGGTATACCGATACGCATACGCATTTCTCGGTATACAGATTTATTTTTGAATGCGTATACCGTACAGATACGCATACGCATTCATTCGCCCATACACATACGCATACTCATACGGATTAAAATTTTAATGCGTATTTGAATGCGTACGACCAACTGCGCAACTTCGCCAAACCATGTTGAAATTGGCTGTTGGAGAGTCATTCGTTGCAAAATAAATCGCCTACGGCGCTGAAATCTTCTCTGATTACAAGGTTTAAGCAGTTGAATTGGTCTTCATAATGTTCTGCTGCACTAACAACTGGTCAACTTTGATACATAAGTTGTACCTAACGCCATGTTACACATCCTTTTGTTTTGTGCAAGGCAGTTTCTTCCGCTTCAAGCAACATGTCTAGTTTTGCAGAATACTGGGCAGCTATAGAAAATTTCGATTTTGACTTTGCCGCCCCATTGCAAATACTAAGCCCAAGCTTAGTAGTGCAGCCGCCCAAACGCTACAGAGCGATCTCGATCAGCAATCTCATTGCGCTGACAAACGATTTAGACGTTGGGCACCCTGTAGAAGCTTCGTAATATGATGCAGTCACACGTTTGCCGCAAGATGAGAAGAAGAACGTAGGGCTCACAATGAAAATTGGGCAGTTATAGCTGATCGAGATTACGGTATGTTATACGCATACGCATACGCATATACCGCGGTATGGCGTTTGGAAATACGCATACGCATACGCATTAATCGGTATGACTTCAGAAAATACGCATACGCATACGCATTCAAATATTTTCATACCGGCGCACCTATAGTAATTCAATTCTGCCGTTCATTGGTCGTGCCTCCTATCAGATCCATCGTCTGCTAGCCGATCGAGGCATTTCGGTGTACTTCAAAACGTCGACGACTTTGGGCGTTCGGCTTTGTCGCAAATTGGATTGGGAGCCACCCACACAGCTGGACACAATGAACGCTGTCTACTATGCGCCGTGCGCAGACTGCAATCTCGCATACGTGGGCGAGACGAAGCACTCTGTGCGCAATAGAGCGCGTCAGCACCGCTACGCCATCACCCGTGGAGACAAAGAACACTCTGGCTTGGCCGCCCATTGCATTGAGACGGGGCACTCATTTTCACCTGAGGATATGGAAGTGATAGATAGAGACGAGCGTGATTTTCGGCGAACAAGCTTAGAGTAAAAACTGGGTACCCGATGATGGTTGATTGGCATTGTATAGTGTTTTGTGCATTTGAGGAGTATATTCCATAGAGTGCCAGAATAGTAAGTTGAGCATTTCTTCGGGGAGTATCGCCGCAGTTACCTCGAGTTTCCAGAGAAAGTTTGTGCCATTGTTGGGCAATCGATGCCTGTAAGGCGCATTGGTGGGTACTGATCCATAAATGGATCAGGAATGTTCGCCGCAGGTTCACTTTGGAATGAAGAGGGTCTAAATGGGACGACGCCCTCTTCTTTTGGGTCACAAATGCGGACGGTAACGGTACCGTTGCTGTAGATTGCATAACCGCACAGTGAACAGAATTGCCACGTTTCATCTTCGATTGAATAGGTGGCAAAAACGAACGTTGCCGGACATATCCATGGAAAATATTGCTAAGTTTTAACCATTTGAAATTGCCGAAATCTGCCATGCTTGAAAAAAACCTTGAAAATATCCCTAATTTTGTGAATTCTAAAATCTTAAACTGCTGTATAATTACTTGACATTCTACGCCCGATTCACCAACGCAAAGATATTTTGAATTTGAAGTTGTTTGAAATTGTCGAGATTTGGCAATTTTGAAAAGAACCTTGAAAATATCCCTAATTTCGTTAATTAAAAAATCTGAAACTATTTGATAAATACTTGGTAGACTATGCTCGATACATCCGTGCAAAAAAGTTGTGAAATTTAAGCTGTTTGAATTTGTCGAAATTTGGGAATTTTGACAAAACCCTTGAAAATATCCCTAATTTCGCTAATTATAAAATCTGAAACTATTTGATAAATACTTGGCAGACTATGCTCGGTACATCCGTGCAAAGAAGTTTTGAAATTTAAGCTGTTTGAATTTGTCGAAATTTGGGAATTTTGACAAAACCCTTGAAAATATTCCTAATTTCGTTAATTATAAAATCTGAAACTATTTGATAAATACTTTGCAGACTATGCTCGGTACATCCGTGCAAAGAAGTTTTGAAATTTAAGCTGTTTGAAATTGCCGAAATTTGGGAATTTTGACAAAAACCTTGAAAATATCCCTAATTTCGTTAATTATAAAACCTTAAACTATTTGACAGATACTTGGCAGACTATGCTCGACACATCCGTGAAAAGAAATTTTGAAATTAAAGCTGTTTGAAATTGTCGAAATTTGGGAATTTTGACAAAAACCTTGAAAATATCCCTAATTTTGTTAATTATATTCGCTGAAACTATTTGCTAAATACTTGGCAGACTAGGCTCGATACATCCGTGCAAAGAACTTTCGAAATTTAAGCTGTTTGAAATTGTCAAAATTTGGGAATTTTTGCAAAATCCTTGAAAATATCCCTAATTTCGTGAATTCCAAAATCCAAAACTATGTCACAAATTCATCGCGTCTTATGCCCTTTCCATTTCAGCAAAAACTTTGCCGATACGACTTGCAAATAAAAGTGTCATTTTTGACATTTTCATATTTTAATTGTAAATATCTCGAAATAGGGAAATTAGCAACAGAAACGGACAACGGCACGTTACTCAGCGCATTCGACTCCATTGGGTGGCACTAACCGTCATGTCTAGTTTCGTGACACCCACACACACACAGACACACGAACGGACAATAGCGTCCGTATACATACTCGCCGCCCTGGGGGGCGGCGAAAAAATTAAAGAATCTCTCCATATTGCAGCCCGTTCAAATCTGTGTAATGTTCAGTCTAAGTCAGTTCCCATTGCGCCAGCGTGGTTGCGCCTGTGTGATAGATTGTAGGTATCTGGCGTGAATTGGTGCTTTATTTCGCGGTACTGGCTTGTGTCTCTGTTTAGGGTTGGCCTGATGAAGGCTGCTGTAATAGCAGCTGAAACGTTGCCAAAATTGGGGTAATTCCCAACAACAACACCACTCAGCGTCGAGTAGCCGTAGAATGAACGACTCTACTGATTCACATCAGCGCTTCACATCACTGAAACTCATACCACAATGACGGTATAACACAACAAGCTTTGTCTAAAAACTGTGGCACCACGTTGGCATCAGTGTAAACTTGAGAGCGTGTGCGCGATAATGTGCACTGGATAGTGAAGTGCCGCTAGACATTTAGTCGACAATCTAGTGGGGTATCGCCGCGTCAGAAGATTCGCCGCAGGCACACTTTGCGCTTATAATTGTGGCAACTGATCCATAAATGGATCAGAAAAACTCGCCGCAGGCACACAGTGCAATAAAAGCGTCTAAATGAGACGACGCCCGAGACGACGAATTTTGAAAAGGGTATAAATGGGACGACGCCCTATTGAAAAGGGTATAAATGGGACGACGCCCTATTCTTTTGGGCTTAGTGCTCGATGCATCCACACAAAGATATGTTCGACACAAAGATATGTTCTATGCTCGATACTTCCGTGCAAAACTATTTTGAAATTTAAGCTGTTGGAATTGTCAAAATTTGGGAATTTTGACAATACCCTTGAAAATATCCCTAATTTCGTTAATTATAAAATCAGAAACTATTTGCTAAGTACTTAGCAGACTATGCTCGACACATCCGTGAAAAGAAAGTTTTAAATTCAGACTGTTTGGATTTGTCGAAATTTGGGAATTTTGACAAAAACCTAGAAAATATCCCTAATTTCGTTAATTATAAAATCTGAAACTATTTGCTAAATACTTAACAGACTATGCTCGACACATCCGTGCAAAGAAGTTTCGAAACTTAAGCTGTTTATAATTGCTGAAATTTGGGAATTTTGACAAAACCCTTGAAAATATGCCTACTTTCGTTAATCATAAAATCTGAAACTACTTGTTAAATGCTTAGCAGACTATGCTCCATACATTCGTGCAAAGAAATTTTGAAATTTAAGCTGTTTGAAATTGCCGAAATTTGGGAATTTTGACAATACCCTTAAAAATATCCCGAATTTCGTTAATTATAATCTCTGAAACTATTTGCTAAATACATGGCAGACTATGCTCGACACATCCGTAAAAAGAAATTTTGAAATTTAAGCTGTTTGAAATTGTCGAAATTTGTGGATTTTAACAAAATCCTTTAAAATATCCTAAATTTCGTTAATTATATTCGCTGAAACTATTTGCTGAATACTTGGCAGACTGTGCTCGATACATCCGTGCAAAGAAGTTTCGAAATTTAAGCTGTTTAAAATTGTCGAAATTTGGGAATTTTCACAACACCCTTGAAAATATCCCTAATTTCGTGAATTCTAAAATCCGAAACTATGTCGCAAATTCATCGCGTCTTATGCCCTTTCCATTTCAACAAAAATTTTGCCGATATGTCTTGTAAATAAAAGTGTCATTTTTGACATTTTCATATTTTAATTGTAAATATCTCGAAATAGCGAAATTAGCAACAGAAACGGACAACGGCACGTTACTCAGCGCATTCGACTCCATTGGGTGGCACTAACCGTCATGGTTAGTTTTGTGACACGGGCACACACACACACACACACACACACACACACACACACACACACACACACACACACACACACACACACACACACACACACACACACACACACACACACACACACACACACACACACACACACACACACACACACACACACACACACACACACACACACACACACACACACACACACACACACACACACACACACACACACACACACACACACACACACACACACACACACACACACACACAGACCCACGAACAGACAATAGCGTCCGTATATATACTCGCCGCCCTGGGGGGGCGGCGAAATAAACACAATAGAAATATAGCATAGAGACAGATAACCACTGTTTCATTCGAGTTGCTGCGGTTATTCTGTTTGCACACTGTGCCTCAGGTGGCCAGTGGGGGTCTTCGCCCTCTCTCCTGGCCACTACCGACCTAATCAGAGACAGGATGACTCGAGATGGCCGCCACAGAATAACACAATAACACAATAGCACAATAACCCCTATACCACAATACCGGTATAACACAATAAACACAATAGAAATATAGCATAGAGACAGACTAGCCGTTCCTTCCTGTTGCAGAAGAATTCCTGAGATCTGAATAGCATGGAATGTAGTCGTCAATGGCCGTAATGTCCTGTTGCATGATGTGTCCTGTTCAAGGTCTGTCCGTTGCAAGGTCTGTCCTGTTGTGAGCCAACGGCGCTGGTCGGCTCGCACGCGCGCCGCAACGTCCGTCCTGTTCATTGTCAAGGTCTGACCTGTTGCAAGATTTGTCCTGTTGAAGGGTCTGTTGGTGCAAGATTTGTCCTGTTGCAAAATCTGTACTGTTGCAAGATCTGTCCTGTTGCAAAATCTGTCCTGTTGCAAGATTTGTCCTGTTGCAAAATCTGTCCTGTTGCAAGGTCTGTCCTGTTGCACGATCTGTCCTGTTGCAAGATGTGTCCTGTTGCAAGATGTGTCCTGTTGCACGATCTGTCCTGTTGCAAGATGTGTCCTGTTGCAAGATGTGTCCTGTTGCAAAATCTGTCCTGTTGCAGAAGGTCTGTCCTGTTGCGAGCCAATGGCGCTGGTCGCCTCGCGCGACCATCCTGTTGTCACGTCTGTCCTGTTGCAAGATCTGTCCTGTTGCAAGATTAGTCCTGTTGCAAAATCTGTCCTGTTGCAAGATTTGTCCTGTTGCAAGATTTGTCCTGTTGCAAAATCTGTCCTGTTGCAAGGTCTGTCCTGTTGCACGACCTGTCCTGTTGCAAGATGTGTACTGTTGCAAAATCTGTCCTGTTGCAGAAGGTCTGTCCTGTTGCGAGCCAATGGCGCTGGTCGCCTTGCGCGACCATCCTGTTGCAAGATTTGTCCTGTTGCAAAATTTGTCCTGTTGCAAAATCTGTCCTGTTGTAAGATCTGTCCTGTTGCAAGATCTGTCCTGTTGCAGGGTCTGTCCTGTTGCAAGATCTGTCCTGCTGCAGGGTCTGTCCTGTTGCAAGATTTGTCCTGTTGCAACATTTGTCCTGTTGCAGAAAGTCTGTCCTGTTGCAAGCCAACAGCGCTGACTGCCTCGCGAACGCGCCGTACAAAGCGCCGGGCAAAACAAATGATAGAAAGCGGGCAGATTTTCCCGTTGCAAGATGTGTACTGTTGCAAGATTTGTCCTGTTGCAAAATCTGTCCTGTTGCAAAGCTCTGTCCTGTTGCGAGCCAACGGCGCTGGTCGCCTCGCGCGACGATCCTGTTGCAGAAAGTCTGTCCTGTTGCAAGCTAATGGCGCTGACTGCCTCGCGAACGCGCCGTACAAAGCGGCGCGCAAAACAAATGCTAGAGAGCGGGCCGATTGTCCTGTTGCAAGATCTGTCCTGTTGCAAGCAAAATAGTCGCTGAAGCGGCTGGAATTGCCTGCGCCAGCATTGTCGTACTGTTCGGCTCTGTTGCGATAGCACATTGCAAGGTTCTGTGCTGTACCGCGCACTGCCGCACTGTTCGCTTTTGCAAGGCTCTGCTACCGTGCATTGCCGTACTGTTCAGGCAAAGCCTGCGTTGAAGACAGGCAGCAACAGGCGACGCTGGGCGTGCAGCGATTGATTTTCTGTAGTCGATCGATTGAAGCGAGCGAGCTTCTCTGCGGGACGCCGCTGGCGTCCTGCTGGCTTCCTGGCGCGTGCGTGCTGAAGCGTTGCGTGGCGAAGTGCTAGCGAGGCAAGCGCATGCTGAAGCGTCGCGTGGCGAAGTGCTAGGAAGGCAAGCGTACTCAGACAGACAGACAGACGGACGGACAAAAGGCCTCTTTGGCATAGTAATGCAGATAACCACTGTTTCATTCGAGTTGCTGCAGTTATTCTGTTTGCACACTGTGTCTCAGGTGGCCAGTGGGGGTCTTCGCCCTCTCTCCTGGCCACTACCGACCTAATCAGAGACAGGATGACTCGAGATGGCCGCCACAGAATAACACAATAACACAATAGCACAATAACCCCTATACCACAATAACGGTATAACACAATAAACACAATAGAAATATAGCATAGAGACAGATAACCACTGTTTCATTCGAGTTGCTGCAGTTATTCTGTTTGCACACTGTGTCTCAGGTGGCCAGTGGGGGTCTTCGCCCTCTCTCCTGGCCACTACCGACCTAATCAGAGACAGTATGACTCGAGATGGCCGCCACAGAATAACACCATAACACAATAGCACAATAACCCCTATACCACAATAACGGTATAACACAATAAAGAAATATAGCATAGAGACAGATAACCACTGTTTCATTCGAGTTGCTGCAGTTATTCTGTATGCACACTGTGTCTCAGGTGGCCAGTGGGGGTCTTCGCCCTCTCTCCTGGCCACTACCGACCTAATCAGAGACAGTATGACTCGAGATGGCCGCCACACGATAACACACTACACACAATAGCATAATAACCCCTATACCGCAATAACGGTATAACACAATAAACACAATAGAAATATAGCACAGAGACAGATAACCACTGATTCATTCGAGTTGCTGCAGTTATTCTGTTTGCACACTGTGTCTCAGGTGGCCAGTGGGGGTCTTCGCCCTCTCTCCTGACCACTACCGACCTAATCAGAGACAGTATGACTCGAGATGGCCGCCACAGAATAACACACTACACACAATAGCATAATAACCCCTAAACCACAATAACGGTATAACACAATAAACACAATAGAAATATAGCATAGAGACAGATAACCACTGTTTCATTCGAGTTGCGGCAGTTATTCTGTTTGCACACTGTGTCTCAGGTGGCCAGTGGGGGTCTTCGCCCTCTCTCCTGGCCACTACCGACCTAATCAGAGACAGTATGACTCGAGATGGCCGCCACAGAGTAACACAATAACACAATAGCATAATAACCCCTATACCACAATAACGGTATAACACAATAAGCACAATAGAAATATAGCATAGAGACAGATAACCGCTGTTTCATTCGAGTTGCTGCAGTTATTCTGTTTGCACACTGTGTCTCAGATGGCCAGTGGGGGTCTAGACTCCTGATTTCTCTTCCACCATAAGAATACATCTTCTGATTCAGTGACCTGTGTACATAGCTCGTGTAGGCAGTTGAAGGCACTTAAATCTCTCTTCCTCCATAATTATCTTCTCATTCAGAGACTTATGTACACAGCTCGTCTTCTCACAAACGTTTGAGCTTCCTCCAAATCTCCTTCTTGAAAGGCTGTTCGCCAGGACTTCCTCTAAGGCTGTGGAAATTTCGCTACCGTTGCGGTAACCTATCGGGTCGGGTGATGTCATCGCCAGACGCTTGTATGCCTCGTGTAACCAAATCGCGTTTTGGCAGCTTTGGACGACGCAAGTTACGCGACAGAGTTGTGAGCGTATATCACGACAGTGCTGTACCGCACAGCATCAACATCACGGCAACTGGACTATTCTACTGAACTCTTCCACTTCCAGCTTAGGCGACGCTCTATCACGCTGTCTTCTACTAGGCGACAATCGACCCTGTTTAGAGTTGTAGTAGGGATGACTTCTGAAGTTAGGCGACATGTGCCGCGAGCTGAAGCTGCTGCTCCTTCCGCTGTCGTGGTCGTCGTTGTGGTCGTTGTTGTGGTCGTCGTCGTCGTCGCCGTTCCTGACGACGATCAGTTGGGGAGTGGGGTTGGGAGAGAGACTTTTGACAAGACGTCGGATGTTGTCGATCTCCTCCAGTTCCATCTTGCCGCTGGCGAAGAACTCGTGGATCAGTGGAGGTAGGTCGCCCTGCAATGTACGGGTACTGTAATAGGTATTGGGGGAGGGAGAGAGGGGGGAGAGGTGCTGAGAAATTCAACGCCCCCCCCCCCAACTCAAAGAAGTGCAAATACAGGGTTATCCTTTAATTCGGCAAATGGAAAACCTGAATACCTATCTTCTGCGGTGATGAAGCAATTCGAACGAAACTTACACACAGTACCGGGTGTCCCCAAAAAAAGTGAACCCTTCTTCTCTGGCTTATAACTCACTACTGCGACTATAAATCTCGACAAAATTACACACATGGATACCCTATAAAGCTCTTATTTGTCGTACCAAATTTTAATCGCAAAGTCCTGACACAACCAGAGTTACAGTCGATCTAGTGCGTGACATCCAAAAGCATTCTGACCCACGCATCCTCTTGCATTCAAAACGATAAATTCCAACCGAATATCTCTCAGATCAACGTGAGACGTCGGCAAAACACTGCTCATTAAATTTGGCCTATAAGTGTCCCGAATTGGCTATAATAACACCCTCGAATCTGACGCGAAACGAATCAATCTGACCTCTTTCAAGAAATCGCTGTGAAGTCACGTTGCGTGTGGATCATCCCACGTGTGGCAAACTTTGACTTGTAAAGCATCCAGCGGTACAAATATGGTACTTTGGTTCTGGTTTGACGGTTTTGTAACACCCATGAGTTACAAACAACCGCAGAATCGTTTTGCCAGGAGGAGTCTTCTTACACTAACTTCGCACAGGACGAGGAGCGTGAATGATTCATACGCGTGTAACTCAAGCTAGCCTTAAGCGATTAATTTAAAAGTTGGCACACTTGCCAACAACTCATCAAGATATATGTGTGCAAAGTTTGGTCCAGATTCAATCGCAGAAGTGTAAATTATGAGCGGGAGAAAAAGGGTTCACTTTATTTTGGGACACCCGGTACAGTGAACATATGTCCATGACATGTGTTGACTTTCAGGCGTTGTATCTCAAGCAGGGTACATCGCATAGGGTTGATTATTCAAGCATATGAAAGGTTGCCTTATTACAAATCTGATGCGCGTAGTATCCCTTCATTGTGACGCAAATCGAACAAGTTAGGAAAGCTTCAAACCGTACCAGTTTGCAAAAAAATCTGAAATTCTTTAGACTCAACTTTGTGATACTGTAACTTGAGCTTGCGATAGCAAAGAGCTGTATAAAAGCAACACATATCATGGACATATGTCGGCTGTATTGTGTGCAAGTTTCGTTCGAATTGCTTCATCACAGCAGAAGATATTCAGGTTTTTTCGCCCGGCCTCAGCCGGGCGAACCCCTACGAGAGCTTATCGTCCGTTCGTGCGTCCGTCCGTTCGTCCGTTCGTTCGTCACGCTCTCAGATCTCGGCGTTGGAACGTCGTAGGAAGGAGATCTTGGGCTCTACGGAAAGGTCTCGACTCACTGGTAATGTCGCTAAGAGACTTCGAAATTCAAAAGTTTGAATTGCGCGCGCTACAGTAACCCGAAGGTCAAAACGGAAAACGGCTGTAACTCGCTCGTCTTACGTCGTAGAGCGGCGTGCGATAGCTCAACTAAAAGGTCTCGACGTGCTCTTTCGTTTGGTATTACAATTTTTTTTAATTACGCAAACACGCACCACGAAAAGCGACATTCTCGCGTTTTTGACACAGAAATCGCTCTAACTCGCTCAGCGTGCGTCGTAGAGAGACGGTCTTAAGTTGGTTGGATAGCTCTCGACTCACTGATCATTTGTTCTTCTATTGGTCGAAACCCAAAAGTTTGAATTTCGCGCGCTACAGTAACCCAAAGGTTCAAAACGCAAAACTTCTCTAACTCGCTCGTCTTCCGTCGTAAAGAGACGATCTTGAGGTCGTTGAATAGGTTTCGGCACACTGATCATTCCGTTAAGAGAAGTCGAGATTCAAAAGTTTGAATTTCGCGAGCTACAGTAACTCAAATGTTGAAACAGCAAAGCGGCTCTAACTCGCTCGTCTTACGTCGTAGAGCGGCGTGCGATAGGTCTACTAAAAGGTCTCGACGCGGTCGTTCGTTTGGCATAAAACATTTTTTAAATTACGCAAACACGCAACACGAAAAGCGACATTCTCGCGTTTTTAGCACAGAAATCGCCCTACCTCGCTCAGCGTGCGTCGTAGATAGACGATCTTGAGTCTGTTGGATAGCTCTCGACTCATTGATCTTTGTTCTTCGATTGGTCGAAACTCAAAAGTTTGAATATCGCGAGCTACAGTAACCCAACGGTTCAAAAACGCACAACTTCTCTAACTCGCTCGTCTTCCATCGTAGAGAGACGATCTTGAGCACGCTGAACAGCTTTCGGCACACTGATCATTCCTTTAAGAGAAGTCGAGATTCAAAAGTTTGAATTTCGCGAGCTACAGTAACTCAAAGGTTCAAACAGCAAATCGG
>JASAMZ010003502.1:0-16695 GCA_030248115.1 Linhomoeus sp. GSCO2_2
GATTGCTGATAAAGAAAAATCAACAAGCACACTACTACTACAACGGCACCGAGTACAGCCTACTAGCATACTACTTGAACAGCAGCGTGCAGTAGATAAAGGCGGGGAGCGACGGTCACCACCAACAACAGAGCGGTCGCCAACGAATTGCACCAAATGACTTTGTACAAGCGGGAACCAAACGGGAACGCCTACAAGCGCTTTTTCCACCGAAACGTGCGTGCCATAAACAAGCAAACGACTTAAAAACGAAGCGGTGAAGCAGGCGCCTTCCCGAATCCTTATACAACAACAGGTTGAAGAAGAAGTTCCATAAAGTCATTGCTAGTAAACCCAATCTAAACAAAAAGAACCAACAATATTAAGTCAAGACGAAAGCGAGGCGATGAATCAACTCAGAGTGTTAACCATGTATTGTGGTAGCGAAGAAAATGAAGAAGAGCACACGATGCTCCACCAAACCAAGAAGAGCAGGTTACCAAATGTTTAACAACATGGACCCTAAGAACGAAGTACACGGACAAAACGTATCGCTGATTGAAGTCAACATTATGATAGTTATGAAGAACGGCGGAGTTCCACCAAATCGAATTCAAATTTGCTGAACTACCGTACTACTACCTCTGATCGCCCGGATCCAGGTCGGCGTCGCTCTCGGGCTGCCAGAAGTTTCTCCACTGCTCCTCCACCCCTCCGAAGGTCAGGCTCTTCACGCACGAGAGCACGTCCTGCAACGAAGCACCGCGAATCCAATTACGCTCACTCCGCAGCACACCAAATCCAAAAATGCTCACTTCGCAGTGGCGCTTGTAGGCGGTGCAGAATCGCAGGACGTCGGTCATTTTCAGGCCCATGGGCTCCAGTATGATTTCCAGACCGTCGCCGCCCTGCGGTGCCGGAATGTCGGGTACCGTACCCGCTCCCAGATATTCGTGGAAGGCGGAGGCGGCGGGTGGGATCGACTCCTCGCGAGCGGCCGCCTCTTCGACCGCGCTGTGGTTGTGATAGGGCGAAGGACCGTCTGAAAATGTGTACAAATTTGAAATTGTTGGACGCAAACCGGGAGAGAACACAGTCCACCCTTTGACTGGCTCTGATGCCATTGCACCAAGGGCCAGAGTGAGCTTGTGCATCCGGTGCATTTGTTTCCTGCATCACTACCGGGTGTTTCAGAGTTTCGGGCCGATTAATAATTTGAATAACTTTTGATAGGGTGCGAATTTTTGAGTGCGGTTTATTGCGGAAGACAGACAGCACTCTGGGAAATTTTATTGGGCACAAAACGAATCTTCAGCGTACAGTACGCTAGCGGTGCAAGCAATTCAAGTTTTGAGCTTGTTTCACAGTAGTGATGGCAATTTCCAAAATTTGGAAACTGGGTAAGCGTGCTCCCAAAAAGAAAAAAAAAGACCTGCCCCCTCGCAAGCAAGCTGTAGGAGAGCTAGAAGGAGCCAAACTGAGCCAGTTAAAACTGAGGTACACACATTGTTTCCTAATGTGTTTGCTATTCTGACACCAATTTTCAGCGTCCTAATCCTGCCCACGCGCCAATGCAAGCGTAAAACGCAAAACTCTCCTGTTTGAAGAAGGAACCTGAAAATCGACGAATTTTGTGTTTTACGCTCGCATTGGCGCGCAGATAGGATTAGGATGCTGAAAATTGGTGTCAGAGTAGCAAACACATTGGGAAACAATGTCCTCGAGTTTGACCCTGCTAGCTCTCCTACAGCTTGTTTGCGAGGGGGCAGGCCTTTTGGGAAACTCCGGAAGAATTGTGAAACAAGCTCAAAATTTTAATTGCTTGCGCCGTTAGCGTACTGTGTGCTGAAGACTCGTTATGTGCCCAATAAAATTTCCCAGAGTGTTGTCTATCTTCCGCAAAAAACCGCACTCAAAAATTCGCACCCTACCAGAAGTTATTCAAAATATAAATCGGCCCGAAACTCTGAAACACCCGGTACACAGCACAACACGCTTACAATCAGAACATATGTATAGATAATTTCACACAGCACACTTAAAACCATACCCGGTTGCTGAGCTGCGGCCGCCGCCGCCGCGGCTGCATAGTGGTCGTGCGAGTGCGTCGGGGCGGGCGCCACTGGCTCCCTGCTGTGATACTCCAGGGGAATGCCGTTCATGGCCCCCTGCTGCGACTGGGGCTGTCCCAAGCCCTGTTGGAAGCCGGTCCGGCTTTGTCTGAAGTAGAGATTTTGGGGATTTTGTCCATAAATTTAGAAGAAACAAAAAAAGATATTTTCGCACCTTCTAGCGGGGTGGGAGGGCGTCTGCCGCATGGCCATCGGCATCATGTCTTCTCCGGGGATGCCGTTCAATGGTGAATCCGCCTTGATCCGAATTCCGTAATAGTGGTACTTGGAGTTGCCTCTGCAATGCAAAATATGTGCAAAATTCCATTTCTTTCAAGTTTTCAAACCGCGCGCGCTACAGTACGCCCACCGAGTGCCCAGTCGACGCGTCCTCAGGCCCAAGAAGACGGAACGGATTAGTTTGCCGAAGGAAGCGGCGTTTACAGGGTCTAACTTGTTCTCCAGACAGTGGCGCTTGTAGTGGTCGTACAGGGTGCAGCGAGGAAGGCTCACCCCTTCGGCCGTCTCGTAGTTCTGCAGCAGCCACTGGATCTGAAATGAAACAAGTGAAATTAATTGCGAAATGAAATATAATAGAACAAAACTAAAAGAAAAAATAAAATACATTAACAAAATAGAACAAAATAAAACAAAATATAATAAGCAAAGTAAAATAAAATGAAATGAAATAGAATAAAATCTAACAAAATAAAGTAGAACAAAATACAATTAAATAAAATAAATATAAATATAATAAAATCAAATAAAGTAAATTAAAATAAAATATAAAAAAAAGTAAAGTAAAATAAAATAAAATGAATTATAATATAAATATTACAAAATATAATATAGAGTGCACCAACAAGCATTGCTGAAATGACTTTACGCACACAGCTACCAAAGCAAGATAACTTCATACAACAAACAAACAGACTTCAATCGTAACGCATGGCGCAACTGAATGATCGAACGAACGGAAGATCGAACTGACAACCGATATGCAAACTTAACAAAACTCCACCTACCGTACCCAATCACCCACCGTGGCGGGCGAGGCCCTCGTCGTATGCGAGAGTTGTCCGGCCGCCGCCGCCGCTGTCTCGTCGTCTAGCGAGTTGGGGCTCGTTTGCTGGGACCCCGGCGATAGCAGGGACCCGGGACCCGAGCCGGCGTTCGAGACCACGTAGGCGACTCCGGCTCCGGGCAACACCGCCGCCGCGGCCGCCGGGTTACCCTGATAGTGGGCCGGTATCTGCTGGTAGTAGGGCGCGTAGGCGGACGCCGCGTCCCCTCCACTGGTGTAGATGTAGGTCGTGCCCCTGGGATGGAAGAAGGAGTCCATCGGGGTGTCCGACCCGGGGCGCCCGGCACCCAAGTGGAACAGGGCCATGGGGTTGGGTTTTGGGGCGCCAGACGGTCTCCAGGATACTGTAGCTTCGGCGAAGCTCTGACGACGACGACTACACGAGAGGGCTTCTGCCCGCGGCGACGCCGGCCGACTTGCCACGCATCGCCGAGCCGGCGAGCGGGAGCAAAAGCGGGTCGTTATAGCGACGGGCCCTGGGGGAAGAAGCTACCTCCCTCCCCCTCTGCTCTTTGCCTCCATACCTCTCTCCCCTCCCTCCCTCTCCCTTGCTGCCACCACTCACCTAGCGGTGGCGGCCATTGTCCGCGCAACTGGTAGGCAGCTTCGCCAATTTCCACAACGAGCTCTTCTCCGCTCGCTACCACCGCCGCTTTGCCCCTCTCGCTTCGACGGCTACTGACCCTCCCTCCCCTTCCCGGCCATCCATCACCACAGTACTCACCGCCCCTACTAGCTTGAAGGGGGGGGGGGGGGGGGGGAGGCACCTATCAACAGAAGAAGCCAACTTCATCTCTCTCCCTCCCTCCACTTCTCCCCTACCCTCTCTCAAGGGGCGCCGTCATTTGCCGCCGCTTCGCATTAGGCTCCCTTGCGCAATCATGGATTGTTCCAGCGGCCGCCGACGAGACAATTTGTTGCTAAGCAGCCGAATATCGATTCGGCAAAAGAGGCCCCCTTACCCCCTCCCCTCTCGCGTTGTCGTCGCCCGCCCATTGTTTCAGCGCGGGGAAGGCGACCGACTACTATAGCTACGGTAGCGCTCTGTGTGCCACAAAGAGGTACACAATATCAAGGTGTGCAGGCGCTAGGCGGCGGCAGGGTAGCTAGAGGTTTCGCCCTCAAGAAAGCGGGGCGATCGATCGGAATCACGGGCCTACCCTCAGAACAGAAGAGGTCGTCTCAAGGGGGATGGATAGACGAAGACACATGATAGGGCGGGTCACACTTGGATGCAAACATCTCAGTAACTAGTTATGGAAGTGGCAAACTGTACAACATAAATTGAAGTGGTCACTACGTTCTAGACTCATTCGAACCTCGAGGGACGAGGCTCATGTGAAGCAGTGCCAGAATCACAGCACTCTGTATTTACTTAGATGTCAAGCCGACAAAGCACACTTCAGACTTACAACTGAATCCTCGCTCAAGCAGTGTGGAAGCAGTTTGCAACGTGCGCGCTAAGATAAGTGAAGTAAGCTAAGCTCCGCGCGAAATGTACGTACAGTTTCTACATATGTAGGTATGTATCGTGGCACAAGATCGGCAGCGAGCGAGAATGCAACGTACCTACAAGCCGAGGGAAACACAGCATTTCAGTTGCATCGAATCGGCCGACTGCAAAAAGTCGACGTCGACGAATGAAACGGGACGCTTTCATCCGTTGACACAGGCAACCGTGGTGGTGCTGGTAAGAGCGCCGTCGCGTCTAACAACCCGAGTGATGGCCGTCGTCGTCGGTTGTCGTGTCGACCGGCGGCGGCGGCGGCGAATCGTCGCGCCGGCAACGCGGGGTCTCCATGGCTCCCAATCGCTAATGCAAAAGGGCGAAGGGAGAAGGGCCGTCGTCGTGTACGGTTGCCAAAACGACCGCGACGACTACGATCTACAGTTCTCTCTCCCGTTATACGGATTCGCCCGCCGCCGCCGCTCACCTGGTTACCAGGTAGAGAGACAGAGAACAACGACGACCACGACGACGACGACGACGACGACAGATAATACGTACAGGCTAGGCGCGCAGGGCTGTACCTACCCACATAGCAGGGAGAGAGAGAGAGAGAGAGAGACATTACCGCTCGTCTCCTAGGGCCGGCCTAAATCGCTTCCCGACACCTTAGTGACCGCGGTCGCTTTAGTAACCACTAATCAGCGACAACAACACATCCAATGGCAACCGAAACGGTCTCCCTCTCTCTTTCTCCCGCTGTGCCGCGGCGTATCTCGCTAGTAGTATAATTCCTAGACTGCACTAATCACCTAACTGTCTCAAAGCAGAATGGCAATGGCTAAAAGTACCTTCTGTAGCTTGCGCTACAGAAGAAGAAGGCATAGTTATCAGCTGCAGAGTGGAGTACGGTAGAGAAAGAATAGACCGGTGAGCGTAATACAGTGAGCTAACGAACTTTGAAGCCATGGTGAGAGCCTAGACTAAAGAGGATATAATCTGACGATGCTTCTTGCTAACTGCTGAGGTGGCGGCAAATACTGATGGCAAATATTTCAAGTGTCAAGTCTTCAAGGCAAAAAAACTCTCAAATATCTAATCAGCGTTTATTCACTGACCAATCTACAGTACCTTTAAGTATCTAATTTAGATACAAAAGCTTTGAACATGTGGTGATCTCCTGTATGGATGAATAAGGGTCACTCACTCGCATCTCCACCGAATTTGCATACACGTCACTCGCATCCGTACATCAGTCAGCCACAACACAAGAGCGGGCCTTGCTTGTTACTAGCGGCCAATTGGACAGCCATCATCTACAGAGAGTGAGTGGTCGTACAACACAACAGGGGGACTGCTTTTCTGTTGTGGCGCCCCTTGCTAGGCGGCGCCAAGTACAGCTAGTAACTGTCTCTTAGCCACATAAGTATCTGTAGGTTACCTACCTAGCAAACTATTATAGGCCATTGCTCTCTTAGCGCCGACGGCGGCACACAACAGAGAGAGGAGCCATTTGTGAAATCCCTCCCTCCCATCCTCCCTCCCATCCTCCCTCCCTCCCTCCGCAACGTCGGCTAATCGCGGGCCCCCCGAATCACCATAGGCGGATGATTGACGAGCGTCTGCCTGCCCCAGCGCGGTGCAACAATAACGACAACGACACCACGACGAGTGCGCGTGCGTGCGTGCGTCCGTGCGCGTCACGCGCACGCCACCACAGTGCGTGTGCGCGGTGCGTGGACACCCATGGAATTACGGTATCTGATGGTGCTGCGGCTGGTGATGGTGGTGGAAGGCGGCGGGGTCCATTCTGTCGGCGGCGCAACTCTGGCGCCCGTTGGATTGAGGATACTCGTCGCCGAAGGAGGAGGAGGACTGGCTCAGTAGAGAGGTCTCAGAGGCGTACCTGCTGAGGTCCGATGCCGCTGCAGCAGCCGCCGCCGCCGCCGCCGCCGATCCCGGCCCGCCGGCTGAAATAAAAGGATGGGAAAGCGGTGGCTTTTGGTGAAGGGAATCGCTCGAAATGACAAACGACTAAGCATGTGCGTAAGAGGAAATGGCAATCCCTATTGGATCTTGCACAGGGTGAAATTGTGAAATTGGAGATTGTTCAACTCTGCCTGATCGGTGTATGGGCAATCCGCACGGTACCTACAATTGTATTCAAGTTGGAAGACTGTTCCATCAATCGAACCTCAAATGTCAATTGCTGCAGGGCTGTTTCCTCTCCTTCATACGGTACACTACTTCCACGAAATTCAAGTCCATTTTCTTCGCGGATTCCGATTCTGTCTTAGCCTCATTCTTCCTTAGACCCAAATACATTGCATAGGGTGGCACAATGAGCGTCCTATCGAATAGACTATAGCTCCCCATTGAATGTGCATGGTCTAAGCTGGGCAGGTGAAGTCTTAGGGCGGCCCTTTTACCTGCCGCCGTATGGATTTGTGTCTTGGAACAGAGTACGCGGCGCGTGGAGGCCGTTTTGTTCTGCTTCCCTCTAGCAGAAGAAAGAGGAGGCTTCCACAAGGATTGTGGGAGGGTAGGGTTGTATGTAGCCCCTCAAGATTCGTTGCAGACACAAGGTATAACGAGGATCTGGTCTCAGACATGGAATGTGTTTTCTTTTCAAAGTTTCACAGGACCTTGTCTTTTCAAAGTTCGACAGGGTGCTTGTTATGTACCTACAGATTCGGCGTCAAAGAATGTCTACGAACGCGTTTCAAATCTTGGCTCAGAGTGCAATCTGCTTATGTTCATCAGCAATCGATCAGTGCATAACACAATGCACCTAGGCACCAACCTGCATAGAAATGATGGAACGCCATTCCAGCCGGGCCAAACAGTTGTTTCACCTTCGCCACATGTTTGTCTCATCGTTTGTGCCACTCTGGACTACTGTAGCCGGCGGCAAGAGGTGCTAACACACCTCTGGCGCGTCAGCGCCTGTCAGAATCATTAGTCTCCGACAGACAAGTCAGCTGAGAATCCTAAAGCTTTGAGTGGTGTGAACGGCATTCCATTTGACAATGGATGGTCCCATAAGGGTTGGGAGAGCGTAGGAAAGGTTGGGGGGGTGGGGGGTGGGGGGGGGGGGGATGCGATGGGGGTGCGATGGGGGGGGGGGCGCATGCTTCTTCTTCGTCTGGTCTACCAACCCGGGAAGCTCGCTAGCCGTCAGATTAATTTCTGCCGCTTCCACTCCCCCCTCTCAGTTTTACGGCTTTATAATGTCGGTCGGAATGGATTGAATGTCATAAAAGCGAAAGCCGAAAGGTATCGGCGCTCGGCTGTATAGTGGATTGCTGGCAGCAAATTACTTCGCTGGAGAGGATAAGTGCCAGAAACTGTACACTGGAGGGTTGGCTCGCATTAGTGGAACGAACACAATTGGAGGACGGCAGTGAAGCTGACTCGTACTACACTGGCAAGATGGCTTCGATGACAATTGTCTAGGGGGATGAATTTGGCGTTAGCAGTAGTGCAAATAGCAATCAAACTTCGGCTTGCGCGGCGATAGTCGATTACAGTGTTATCAGTTTGTAGGTATCCTAAGACAAATCACTCATATTCTGCGAATTGAAAATTGTTCTCTGACGAATCCTACCTACGGGTGCACTCAGCAACGTGTTAACTCATGTTTTGTAAATGTCTATCGGAATTAGGGAAAATGGAGTATGATGAATGACAAAAGACCTAACTGGGCCTTGCGCAGCTAGCATCGTACACACTGTACCTAAATATTCCTATTAGCCCCCCCCCCCCCCCCCCCCGTTACCACTTCTATATCCTCTCTGAGAACCACGTGTAGTCAGCTCGGAGGGGGGGGGGGGCTTATTGGAGTATTTACGGTACACACTACCTGGCACTGCGAGCAGCTTGGTGTGGCTGCTCTGTCGGTCCTCATCCTCTATTTCTCCTTCCGCTTTGTCGGTTTCGACGGCTGGCGGACTGGCCGTGGAACGGCCGCTGGCCGCGGAGCTGCGCAGCCGACTCGCCACAACGGCCTTCTTGTCTGAAATTGGATGGTTTTGATATCGTGAACCCAATGCCCGCTACAATTCGATAAAGCAGGTACGGTAGTCCTCGCAAGTGACTAGTGCTTCGGCAGTCAAGCCGGCAGGTCAGAATATTCAATTTGTTGGAAATCATGCCACCGTCTGATAAAGACGTCAACACGGTAGGTGGACACGCAATACGACACAGATTCAGAAATTCCACCGTTTTGAGGACTCGAGTCGTTCGGGCACAACCATACGTCTGGAACACCTTCTTCCGGCAGATAGTATACGGTAGCCGCGCTACTGTAGAACTGGTACAAGTTGGAATAGAACATCTTTCCTATTGACAGGCTTTTAATTCAGAGGGCTAAATGACGTAGTGTCGTCGCTCGCCTTTGGTCGTCTTCGCGTCTTGGCAAACGAGCACCTTTGGGGAAGCCTTGTCTGCGTAATTGTTGTGGTTAGTCGCTCGAGCCTGCAAGGAGTCATTAGACTGGGCGTGCCTTGGGGCGCAATTACAGTAGTGTCCCGAATAGGAAATGCGGTTTGCCGAAAAAGCAACTGCAAAGTGCGCTGGGTCAAAAGTACAACAGACAGAGGTGTGTTTGGATGCTTGGGACTCAATTGCGCTTACAATAATCGCATTTTATAAACGCGCGCGCTGCCTAATCAGACATCAGTTTTATTATCGACCGCCGGTCTATTCGGGACAGTACGGTAGCCCGAATCACCTGCTGCGTTCGCTTGGCCCTCTTGGAGGCTTTGGCTCCTTCCTCGGCCGACTTTCGCTTGCTCGCCTCCTTCTGAATCGACCGATTTCCCGGGTCGCCCTCCGACACGTCCGAGTCGCGCACGTCGACGTCGACGTCGATCACGTCCACCACGATGTTCTCGGTGGACTCGTCGGCGTCTTGTGGCGGCTGCTGCTGCAGCTCCTGCTCCAGAATGGAGTTGTCGCCATCTAGGGGTATGGGGATGGTCTTGGTTTGCTGTTGGTTGGCGGTCTGGCGTCGATTAGTTGGTCGCTTGCCGCCGCCGCCTCCACTGGAGCTGGTCACTACCATTTCGATGCTCTGTAACATGAGGATTTATAGGATGATGGCCATTGAAGCAATGTAGTTTTGGAAAATCACGCCGCGCGTGGCTGCGTGGATCTGTGTTGTGCAAGTGCGACGTGGTGTCGCGAATTTTGAATTCTTGAGATTATCCCACTCCCAGTCACAGACGTCACACATTCACATACGCCAGCACACACGCATAGTACCTACGCCTGCACATGCACATTTGTAGCAGGGAAAGTACTATGCTACACTGGCGCTCCCGGTCTGCTTCTTAGTAGAGGTGACTAATCACTCACACGCGACGACTGCCACCTGAGGTTTTAGTGGTGGCACATTTTCAGCTACTAATGTTTTCGTACCGCGGGCATACCGCGGGTAACCGAGTCACGATGCGCCTATAAAGCTCAATGCAAGCCCGGACGATCCACCCATGCAATCGAGCGCGCCTTGTAGAACAATTACACGCCTACGTTTACGAAGAGAGTCGCCGAGGGGCGTGTAATGTCGCGCGGTCAGCTGTCTGTCTCCCTCCTGCGATACTTCCCTTCCCCCTCCTTTCTCCAATGAGCGGCGGAATTCAAACGGCGCTTTCCTGGCGCCAAAAGCCCCCGCGCGTCTCATAGCAACCGTAGAGGGGGGGGGGGGGAGGTTAACAGAGCCGCTCACCTGGTCTCCTTGTCAACGGCGGGAAACAAAACTCTCGTCTACGCTTCTCTCGTTTCCAACGGCAACGTAGACGAGCCGATGTATCGCCCCAAGTCAACAACGGACCACGAGAGCTTGCTGTGGAGAGGGGCTACTGGGCTTAGTGTCTCCTCCCTCGAAGGCAAGAGAGGGAGAGAGAGCTACTGAGTGGTTGGGGGGGGGGGGGGTTGGAAAGACCTCGTAGGGAGGCAATCAGGGGGAAGGGCCTAGGTTAACCCCTTGAAGACCTCTGGAATCGACTTGTGATTGGGTATGATCCATAGCAATCTGCAAATGCCCACTTAGAGACAGTCTAGCACACCTGGTGCAAATACAAGTCACACTTTGTAGCTTCACTCTGCCTATTCAGCATTCGCAATGTAATCTTTCAAAGGGGTTAACCCTCGCGGACTAAAGGGAGGAAGCCATCGCGCCTGGGCGCCATAGAGACGAGCGAGGCGAGCGACGGTCCAGTAGCCCCTCGCAGATAATAATTACGTTGGGCCTCGCCAGCTCGCGCGCCGCCTGTTACCAATAGCAATCAAGCCTTCGTTCTCGGGTGGGGGCCCGTTCGCATTTTCTCTCTCTCCCTTCGCCCGCCCTAATACCATACACAGAGCGTTGCTTAGCCGCCATTGCGTAGCAACGAGCTCCCTTTCTCCGCTGTGGGCAAGGCAACGACGACGGCGGCGGCGGCGACGATACGGGCGGGTCGATATATCGGTCCTCTCTCTCGTCCCCACGGCCGCTCGCTGCCTAGGAGACGCAAAGGGGTACTGTGGGAATCGAATAGGGCAGGTAATGTGTGAGAAAACGCTTGGTTGTGCGGTTACTGTAGGCTGTACTACAGACTACAAACTTCGCATTTCTGCGCAATTGTGCCGCTGCTTGCATGGACGAGAAACTTTGTTGCGTGGTATAGTAAATCAGAGCAAACTTATTACAGTGGCGTTGACTGAATGCAAAACAGAAACTCATTGCCAATTACGTCTTGCGGAATGGTGTGAAGACCGCAAGTCTGCGGCTCTTCATAATAGTCATGCACAAGCGCGTTGACTACAAACCATTCATACTTAACACTACTCAGTGCCAGGTCATATTCGGTAGGTTACGGTAGCATTCACCAAGGCAACGACGACGACGACGACGACCGCAGCTACTGGCAACCGAACGGGGCAGGACGGAAGGAAATCCTCCCCCTTTCTCCGCTGGCTGACTCGCCCGTTAGACAGCTGGGCCGCTGCTGACTGCGCATGCTTTGTGTCCGTGCGCCCCCCTTTGTTTTCTCTTTATGTATCTCCCCCGGCCACTTCATACTCTTGCGTTTACATGGCACGCGGGTTTGCCATGAATGATGTTACAGTGTGGAGACGGGACAGGCAGACCTAAATGCCAGCAGCAATTGAGGCACTTCAAAACTTAAACCGCACCACAAAGCAGGCACACTAAGGCCAGCATTGCATACAGTATGTTGGTGGAGAAATGCACGTCGAAAATTGTCGCCATTGGTGGACACCCTCCCTTCTCGTCCGGACTGGCGACTATACCACCTCCTTCCTTGCTGCTAGATATTTGTTGCCAATTCGATCTGTTGACTGCCATGCTCCTAGATGACATTCAGCGGTCGAGTCAAATTCGTTCGTCAACCAATGAAGCTGCTTTGCGACGCCGAATATTTCAAATGACAGCTGACGGCTGACCTAAAATGACAGCTGACCTAAAACAAAGATGACAAATGACAGCTGCGGAAGGCACAAAAGGTTACCTACTAACCTGGCTGACATTAAGATTGAAAAGCACGCTTAGCCTTAGGTTGGATCAAAACGTATGGAAGGTGCGATTTGTCATCCTGTTCATGTGAGCGGGGGGGGGGGGTGGTTTGCCGACAGACTAATACTTTCCCTCCACGTCACTGGGATTGGTGACATGACACCAAAGCATCACGAAAGCTACATACTCATTCATTCATCTTCAATCGTTCCTATGATGTCAGGCTCTCCTTCCATCAGTGATACCGGCTGTAGGTTCCACCCCCCAAATCGGGATCGTACTTGAGGTGGAACACTCTGCTATTTCCCCTGCTGAAACTTCCAGTGGTTTCGTTGTTGTGCAGCACTTCTTGGGGCATCTGGTGATTGACCTGGAGTGGAATAGTATGGCATGTGATGATTGGTTGATTGACCGATAGACGGGCGATGATTGGTTGCGTGGCCAAGTGATTGAGAATGATCGAATGATTAAAGATTGAATCGGATGAGCGACGAACCAAAGCGCACAGCTCGGTTTATGGAACATAAAGGGATCAATGCGCCACAACAGTAACAGCATTAACGTATCTGTACTGAGATCGACACTACATATATGGTATTGCAGTCGCTAGTGCAGCGTCTACTATTTCAGGATCTCAATACTGTATCAGTCTACATACCGCAAGGAGGGTGCATGTTGCCTGGTGGAAGTTGAAACCCGTACAACCCTCCGTAAGCATGCAGTGCCAGGAACAGTGCTTGGATTCGTAGACGCCGGGGTGGACCTCTGAAATGACACTACCGTATTATTTTCCAATTACACGTCAAAAAGTTTCGAGCAATTTGACTACCCAAAGTGAGCTGCTCTCGAAGCTGCGAATCGGCGAACTCCAGCGTGTGATGGCTCAGCGCGCGGGCGTGGTAGTTGGCCATGACTGAACCGCTCCCACATTGGTACACTGTAGCGCGCGAATTCAAACTTTCAAATCTCCCCCACCCATCTTGCAGAGAGCGTCGTATCTCACGTCGTTGTTGACGCTGCCGAATTTCATGGAAGTTCGCTGGTAGTTGAATTCTTCCATCTTCACATAAACCGGCCTGTCGTCATCGATGTGATTCAATGTCAGCATTGCGGGATAGGTCTTTTCCGTCTCAGAGCGCATCCAGTAGAATATTTTCTCGGACGGGTGGCGCTTCAGGGCAATCCAGACTTTGGTGTTGGGCTGGGGAAATAGAGCGGACTTAGGTTTCAAACGCAGCGGCATAGCACAAGAATATAATAGCGCTGTCACTCAAATCATACAGACCAAACGAATTAGACAAATTCTGCCAGTTTGAATTGCAAATATTTAAAATGTATTTGCAAAAGTCACTAATGTAGACCAAATTGAGCTCAGTATATTGCGAATAACGCAAACAAATTTAATTAGTGAAATTTTGACATGTGCACATTTACAAGAAATTCAGCCCAGTTATCAATATGCGTATTTCAAGCGTCCACTCAATTATGTACGAATTCAATCAGGCAAATCAAATAAAACACAGCAGAAAACGACCGCTCTCTCCATCAAGTAGGACTTCACGCTATCCAGCGCCGTCGATGTGTCATAAATTCTCGCCAGATGCACCCTTCTCCTTCCGTCCGTCAATTGTTCGCACTTCTGCATCGCCTGATTCCACCTCACTCTCTGTCCCAACAGGAAATAGCAATGCGATAGCACGTAGACGCCCCTCCGACTGTTGCAGAGGTCGATTTTGCTGGGCCACTCTTTGGCGTAATCTGTAATATTTCAGAATTTTTGAGTGTGATTACACACATGCGTGTACGTATGTATGTGCTGCAGGCCACGGCCGTCTTCAGGCCATCGCCGTCTAGACGGCCTCTGCCTGGTCGATCAGGCCGTGGCCGTCTAGACGGCCACGGCCTGATGCGTCAGGCCATGGCCGCCTTCAGCTCGAAAAGACGGCCATGGCCTGATGGATCAGGCCGTGGCCGTCTTCAAAAGTGTCAGCTGTCGCAAGCGCCAGTAGGGAAGGGGCACAGCAGGCCTGCGCAGGAGGTGAATTAGATGGAGGAGTGTTTTCCCCACTTACAGTTTGCACTAAAACTCAGTCGACGTCGCGCCTGGCGAGTCTCAATTGAGGCTTAGCGCGACCACCAACTTCAGGCACCGGTCGCGTTAAGCCTAAGTTTCGACCCTCCTGACTGCGATGCCGACTGACTCTTGTGTACTGTGGGCGCAGGGTGAGCCTAAGCATAGCCTGAACTGGAAGGAATATATTGTGTCGGAAACTAACAGAGAACGGACAAGCTGTGTGTGTAAAAAGTTCAACCTATACTTTGTGTCTGTCAAATATTGGTGAACAGTATAGTGAACTTTGTACACCTCGTTAGCCGCATCTGGAGAAGGTGTCTTGAGAACGTGTTCCTTAATGTCAAGTGCAGCTATCCCCACGATACGGTTGTCTGTACAGCTGATCTGAAGCTCAGTGATATCGCCGCGTTCGCTATATGTTATCGGCATGATACGACGCCGTTTATCTGATGTTTCCTACCTGTGTGAAAACGTCACATCCAACAAAAAACTTGCCAAAAGTTTGGTGCGCGTGAATTCCTGTGTTCAGCGTACGCATTTCTGTTTAAGAGTGCACATTCATCAATAAACAGCTGTTCTGGCCATCAGACGAAAATCTCGATTTTGACTTTTTTTTTAAATTATAATTCTAAATATCTCGAAATTGGAATTTATTAAAACTGAAAAACTATGTCACAAATTCTTATTGGCATACGGCCTTACCATTTCTGCGTTCAAATTCGTAAAAAAACGACGTTCTATTTTGCTGATTTATGGAATTCTGAAAAGTAATCACATATTTCTGTTAAATTCCATATTTGCAAACAATTTCTCTTGCGTTACAAATTATCCGCAGTCTATACTCTTTCCATTTCTGAAGAAATTTCGCCGCTATATTATCAGGTGAAAAAGTCGATATTCGACATTTCCATATTTTGATTGAAAATATCTCGAAATTGCAATTTTTAAAAACTGCAAAACTAAGTCACAAATCCTCATTGGCATACGACCTTTCCATTTCTGCATTCACATTCGTCAATAAATGACGTTGTGTTTTAGTCAATTTATGCAATTTTGACAAATAATCGCGTATTTCTATTAAATTCCACATTTGCAAAAAATTTCTTTTGTGTTACAAATTATCCGCGGTCCATGCTCCTTCCATTTCTGAAGAAATTTCGCGGCTAGCGCATTAGACGAAAAAGTCGATTTTCGACATTTTCGAATTTTAATTGCGAATATCTCGAAAATGCGAAATTAGCAACAGAAACGGACATCGAATCCGTACTCAGCGACATCGACTCTACTTGACCACATATGTCACTAACTTTACTTCGGTGCGACGGAAACACAGACAGACACACACACACACACACACACATTGTCATCCGTATATATACACCTCGCCGCGCTGAGGCGCGGCCAAAAAAGACGACCATGGCCTAACGCATCAGGTAGTCGCCAACTAGACGGCTGTGGCCGGACGCGTCAGGCCATGGCCGTCTTCTGCTTGAAAGGACGGCCATGGCCTGATCGACCAGGCCGAAGCCGCCTAGACGGCCATGGCCTGAAGACGGCTATGGCCTGTGACATTTGATGTACCGTGTAAGCGCCAAGCCAACCGAAGACGAACATTTTCTAGGGGGTTCCAACACCCCACCCATCTCGTCCCGATGAGGGACAGCACGAACCGAACCAAGTAGAACTGCAGGAAACTTCCTACTTATCGGCGACTTACCGGTTTTACACTTTGAAGTTGCCATCACTTAGACTTTGACATTCTAACCCAGCAGCGGAAGCCGGCAAACGACAAATCGGGACCTATCGTCCTCGTCGTCACTGGCATCCTGGCCAAAGCCAGACGAGCAGCCTCATAATTAAGCGCTTTCCTTGGCCACCAGAGAAGAAGGCTACGAGAAGGTTAAGGCCGCTGGATTAGTAACCGCTTGGAGGAGATAGAGAGGATGATCAAGATACCAAGGTGGTAGAAAAAATCGTTTAGTAGCAGATTTCATTGTTCATCCGCTTGAGAGCGGAAGCGCCATGAGTGAAAATTGTAAGAAGAAAAGAGAACAAATAAAATAGTAAGGAGCTTAATGTGTTGACCTGTTCTGAGTAGAGGCGTCGCCGGACAAGTTCTTTCAAGACGCATCCAACACCGTGTCGGCGTCGCAGCAGCTGCGCTCTTAGAAGGACTTTCCTGACTTGGACGGGCGCTGCAGCGACACAGGTCGGATTGCCGGCGAAGCGGCTTTGCACAGACGAACGGGTCAAACGAGCCGACCAGATGATATGACTAGATAAACGTCGCCGTTCGGCAGAGGGTCCGCAACGACGGCGGATGTGTGAGTCGGGGTCGCTGAAATGATGATTGGTTCTGTAACGCAACGCCTCCTGCAAAAGTCCCAGAGAAGCGAACTGGAACAGAGGCCTTCCCAGAGAGGAGTTCCCACCGAGCTAAAGCTTGACCAAATACCAAGCAGATACGTAACTGAACGAAGTAGA
>JASAMZ010003505.1:0-26030 GCA_030248115.1 Linhomoeus sp. GSCO2_2
GGGATTACGGTATGTGGTGAACGGGATTGATGGGGCCGTTTTCATACCATAATACATTAGCTGGCGGCATACATCAAAGCACAGACCTTCACTACTGGTGGGGCGCTTATTAGAAGAAATACAGTATGAAAACTACAACTGCGCAAAACAAGCCTAGGTCTGGCTGGAGCTCAAAACTGCGATTCAGAGCAGGGAGGGGGGGCGTTCTATATAGTGAGTGACATTCACCACCTACCTCCTCTCGGCTGGCGCTGCGTCTCAGGGCGAATGGAGGCGAAGCGGAGGTGTCGACCGCTGCAGTAGTTCTGGCGGCTGCGGCCAGAGATGAGTAGCGTCTGGCCGGCTGGTGACCGGGCGGCGTCAGACCCTCCAGACCAGTCAGCTCCCCCGACACGTCGATGATCTGGCCCTCGGACGCGGCCCGGGTACTGTAAGGCGGGGATTATGGTCCACAATGAAGATCTCATTGGAATCTTGGAAGCCTCTACCGGTCTCTGGGCTGGTGGACGACCACTGCGGCGCTAGTGGTTCCGCCGACGTTGGGCGATCGCGAGGTGACGGGGTCGACGGCCCCTCTGGGCGGCGAGTTCATCACTTCGTCCCGTCGGCGCGCCAAAGCGTCCGCCGCCACGCGCTGCACCAGGTCGTCGTTGTAGCCCAGACCGCCGCTGGCGATGCCTGAAGGAAGTAAAGTGGTGGCCCGATTGAGAATATACCATCAGAGTTCGTTCATTGGGCAAAGAAGTACGGAGTACGGTAGGTACTACAGTAAGCCTGGGTGAATATGGAGGGTTTCGGACGGCTTACAGTATCCCTGCTATATTGTAGCTGCGCGTTGTCTTCGGTCCACAGCTGAGTTGAGTAGGTACTTACTTTTGAGCTGCCTACTTACTAAGCACCGACTACTTACAAGAGCGACAACACTGACTAAACACTAAGTACTTAGTACCTACATACAAGAGTGCACTACACACAAAACTTCTAAGACTCACTAATCACTACTCACGGCCACAAAGCAGAACCTAACGGGTTTTTTTTAAAGTGACTGGTCGGTAACTCGAATAACTTCTGCACCGGTGCACCGATTTTGATGACACTTGAACCAACTTAAGTTCCATATGTAGAAAAACTCGTGCTAAATTTTTACGGAAATTGGCCGCGCGTAGCGACTACGCGACCGCTTGAAAGAAGGTCTACTTTTCAATAGGAGCCGCTCTTCCTGGTCGACGAGGAGGTCTTCCTCGAGGAGGACGAGGAGGTCCTGCAGGAAGACCTCCTCGTCGACCAGGAAGAGCACTCCTATTGAAAAGTAGACCTTCTTTCAAGCGGCCGCGTAGTCGCTACGCGTGGCCAATTTCCGTAAAAATTTGGCACGAGTTTTCCTACATATGGAACTTAAGTTGGTTCAAGTTTCATCAAAATCGGTGCACCGGTGCAGAAGTTATTCGAGTTGCCGACCAGTCACTCAAAAAAACCCTGTACTTACCTTTGAGACTGCCCTGGTGCGTCTCTGGGTTGAAGTTGAAGAAGCGCTTCTCGAAGGCCGTGTCCAGTTGCGACTTGACCCGTGGGCGCAGGCGTCTCGCTCTCTCCAACGCATACACAACGCGCTTGCGACGCTTGTTCGCCGACTTGACCTTGTGGGCGCCTGGCGCCGACCGACCGCCGCTAGCGTCGCCCGAAGTGCCGCCGCCACCGGCCGCGCCCCCACTCGACGGGTCGGACTCGATGGTCAGACGCTGCAGATTCCGGGCTGAAGAGAGCAAAATATCACATCTCTCATTTGTGGTGGGAGGGAGGGATGGAGGGAGGGAGGGATGGAGGGACGGAGAGCGGGCGGGAGGGAAGGAGGGAGGGGGAGGGAGGGAGTGAGGGAGTGATAACGAGGAAGAGAGGGAGGTTCGCAACGTCGCCAAGACAAGCCTACAATATATGCACCAATGGCGACGGCGTTCTTCTCCAGCAGTCCCTCCCCGTCGGCGGCGTCGGGTCTTCGACGGCGGAAGCAGGTGATCACGGTGCTGGCCAGCACGTGGGCCAGAGTGTGCACGCGGTGGAGAACCATGCCTGTGGAGCGATAAACAGTCAAAAGAAATCTATAAATTACAAAGCTTGAGCACTATATTCCACCGATGGTCTGCAGAACGAGAATGAGGGCGAGGAAGAAGATGATGATGAATCCGATGGGCTCGATGGCCAGAGGCTCCTCCACGTCCACCAGCTTGCCGCCCTTGTACTTCTTCTGCGTGTAGTTGGCTAGAAGAAACATAGGTACAGTGATCTCGACTGTCACAACGTACAAACAAGTATCGTGTACACACAAAGCCATTCTGGGCAAGACATTCACAATCGCAAACTCTTTCCTAGCCCATTCGGTTTCCATACCGTGAGGCTCGTAGTAGAAGGAGAGTGAGTCCTTGTTCAACTGAAGCAGGTAGATGACCATGACGATGAGGCCGTTGACCAGCAGCAGGCCGAAGGCCACCTTGTCCCGCAGCTGCTTCAGACCACCGGCCACGCGCCTCTCCTCCTCCCCCGTCTTCTCCATCGGCTGCAAGGAACAATAGCCAGTCATCGATTCGATGCGTGGTCATTGCATGGTCGCTGCGTGATCATTGCATGGTCGCGCGTGGTCTTTGCATTGTCGTTGCGTGGTAGCTGCGTGGTAGCTGCGTGGTCGCTCCGTGGTCGCTGCGTGGTTGCTGCGTGGCGAGCCGCTACTGACCTTCAGAGAAGCCTGTGTCATGTGCGAGTAGCGAATACATACATGCAACGTAAGTAGTAGAAGAGCACCTTGAGATGCTCCTCGATGCAGTCGACCCAGAACTGGTGCTCGATCTCGTCCAGAATGTCCGTGGGACCGTTCTTCAGATAGTCCAGCTGCATCCATGTCGTCGCCCCACTGGCCTTCGGCTTCTTGTACGGCTTTGGACCTGCAAAGTTGGTTAAATTTCACAAATATTTCGCTATCGTAACCCGCAGCACACTCATCCACCTCTCAGGGGCACCCCATCGACGTCCAGGGATTCCAGAGAGCCAATGGAGTCGTTGTCGCTATCCTTTCGGTCCCTGGCCCTCTGTCGCTGCTGCTTGACGCCCTGGCGATATTTGTCCACGTCCACCGCTTCCATTTCAGCGTCCGTGCGGATCTCCTCGTTGTTGTCATTGTCGTCGTCGTCGTTCTCTTTCTGCGCCCCTTCAGCCAGCGCCGTTTGGCCTTCCACAGGTGGAGAGGACTGGGTCAGAGTAATCCTGGGATTGGCGGGGCTCTCCGCTTGGGTCTACAGAGGACAAAGGTTAGGGGTACACCTAATCTCAAATCCCAAACTGGAATCATCACACCACACCTGGGGTTGCGACAAGACGTGAAGAGGGTCGCGACGGCTTCTAACGCCACCGGTCTCGAGGTGTCGGTCGATGCGGTCCAGCCTCTCGCCCATCCAGAGCCAACGATCCACCGATTCCCGCTGCCATCCAAGGCTGTAGGGGAAGCAACAGCCGCGACAAATGGTGTCGCAGTCGCACAGAGCGTTGTCGCCGTTCTTCTCGCCCTCGCCCTGCGCCTTCCGCGATCGCTTTCGGACGGCGCCGGAGCCTGCGCGGTGAATGGATGGCATACGGTAGTCCCAGTCAAGCAATGTGAAGGGAAAGAGCGCAAAACGCAGCCAGAATGGCATGGACACCGGTGGAAAAGTTGGTCAAACGTGAAGAAGCATGTATGTGAATGGTTTGTACGTAGCGCTGAGGACGCCAATCCAACTGCCATCAATTCCTCGACTGAGTCAAACTGCTCAGCATATCAGTGGATTTCAAAAGCGCTTTACGCACCGGAACTACGTATGCCCACAAACCCTCAGACCAAAGAAGACCCATCAGTCCACCCACCAATCAGTGGCATCTGGCGAATCCAGCGCTGCAGTCTAGTCTCCGATTCCGTGGGAGCGGCCTCTCTGGTTCCCCAGTTGATCACATTCAGATTGATCAGAGAGTAGAGGGCCATGAGCACGTAGGTGGAGGGGATCATGAGGAAGAAGATGCCGAAGTAGAAAATGTTGGAGAGTTCGGTGGGATGGATGAGGGCTGCCACCAGGAACATGCCCAGCATGGAGAGCACGTAGATCGCAGTGGGGGAGGCCAGGCCTGGAGAAATCGGTTAAACTTATCTCAACCAAATGCCGCATACGACCAAATTTAGAACGCGTTGGTAAGGAGCAAAACGTTTCAATTTTGTGTTAAGTACCTACTAGCGGCCTGGGCGCGCGCCTTCGGCGCGCGCGGAGAAAAGCCCTGCGCGGGCTCGCTTCGCTCGCCCGCTCCAGGCTTTTCGTCTCGCTCGGCGCTGCGCGCCTCGCTCGACAGCCGCGTCTAACCATTCATTATCAATATACTCGACATACACGGTTGCAGGTTTATTTATTAACAATATTCAAAATTTGAAAATTTCCATTACCGTATGCTTCTACGCGTCTATATCCCGTATGTGCACTCCCGCTTCACTACCCTATCTAACTGGCACATCACCTTCCTTACACGCTCTCCAAAGCAGTCTCTATGGTCTATGGTGAAATATAAAAATTTGAATTTTTTTCACTTACAGTATGTCGCCGCGCGCCCTGGCTAGGACTGTGAAGTTGCACATTCCCTACCCTACGTACCTGGTATACCGATCGCTTCGCCCGACCTTCCAAGCAGGCTCTACTGTCTAGAGCGAAATTCAAAAATTTGAATTTTCTCGCCTACCGTAGGCCTTCCTGCGTAACGGACCAGTTTTGGCTCGCCTCCGGTCCAGGCCCAGGGCAGCGCCCCATAGCTGGGATCGGTCTGCCCGCCCGAGGGCGGGCTGATTGGGGCCGACAGACAGAGAGACAGACAGACGCACAGACAACCGGGGATTAAGGGGTAGAACTGTAGGTATTCAACGCGGTCTGTATCACGCACAGTAGACGCCCACCAACTTCTCTAGTGATGAAACTCGTCGTGCCCCCACATCCCACATCGCCACGGGAATACAAAGGGAGTGAGCCGTCAGATAATGTTCAGTGGGTTGGCTGTTCACTGCGGCCATTTCAAAAACGTTGCCCATTGCGCAAATTTGCAACGGTTCACGACCTTGCGTGTCATCCTTTCTAGTGCCGAAACTTGTCTACGCCATATCTCACCATTGCAAAACAGATAGGGTACGCCGCTTCTGTCACATAATGCCTGGTGGGTTGGCCACTTACTGCAGCAATTACAAAATTTTTGCACCGCGCACAAAAAAATTTGGAACGCTTCACGATTTTGCGTGTCATCCTTTCTAGTGCCGGAACTTGTCTACGCCATATCTCCCCATTGCAAAACAGAAAGGGTACGCCGCTTCTGTCACATAATGCCTGATGGGTTGGCCACTTACTGCAGCAAGTACAAAATTTTTGCACCGCGCACAAAAAAATTTGGAACGCTTCACGATTTTGCGTGTCATCCTTGCGCAGGGGCCATGCTAATCTTCTCTGTATCGTTCCAATTTTAGTATATGTCTATGGAATAGACCATTGTCTTGTCATACTACCCTCTTATATACCCCATTATCTCGCCACTAGCACAGCCCGCGCGGGTCGGGCGCTTCGTAGGCGATTGCAGCGACGGCTGTCGACAGCGAGTCAAAACCGACTTGGTGTGTTTGACTGAAGGCGAACGTACACGGTACAGGGTGGGCCACATAACGCGGGCGATTTTGACCGTTAATAACTCGAGCGATATGAAACGGATTACTGCCAAAATTGCACACAACATAGAGCACATGTCGAATTTTATCCCTGAAAATTTCAGCACGCCAGCTTCAACGAATCATGAATTGGCAACGCTAATGTCGAGGCGCCTAAATACTACAGGGTGACGCACCAAAAAAACTGGTGCTCTCTATGTCGCCTTATATCTCTTGCTTGGGTCACCCGATCGGGCTGAGTTTTGGTCATTAAAAGAAGATACCTACCACAACTGAAGCTACATAAGTGCAAAGGTTTTGTGCGAATTGACTACGCGTTCACGAGATACGGCAGCGCAACCAAAAAATTTGCAAATCAATACGCTGTCCAGTGTCCCTGAATTTGATAGGTCCAATCGGGACGAAATTTTGCATAAAGTTGGGTCTGAATGTGTACACGGTGTTCTGAAGATATCTCCGTGATGGACTGTTAACGGTTAGCAGTAATTCGGAAATATACCCGTCAGTTGGCGCAACAATGACCAAAAGAAGCTCAAACAACGGTTGCAAATTGACGAATTACAACGCAATCGCACCTCACGAACACCTGCACTGATTAGCGTGAAATTTTGCACACTTTTAAGGGTACATATTTTCCTTTTAGCGACCAAAGCTCAGTTCAATCAGTTTGCCGACGCAGAAGATACCTATAAGCCGGCAAAGACCACGACCACCCTGTATGTTGGTGCACCTACCCAAGCGCGGACAATTCGTGATTCTTTGAAGCTGACGTACTGAATTCTTCAAGGACAAAATTCGACATGTGCATCCATGTAGTGTGCAATTTTTGGCAGAAATCCGTTACATAAAGCTCGAGTTATTAACGGTCAAAATCGCCGTTATGTGGCCCACCTTGTACATACATTCATATGTATGTAGACGTGGGTTCGGGCGTGTGGATGTTCGGACGCTCTCAGGTCTCGGCGTTGGGCAGCAAATGGTCGAGACTCAAAAATTTAAAATTCGCGAGTTGCAGTAGTAACCCAAAGGTCCAAGAGACGCAAAACGGCTGCAATTCTGGCGTCTTATGTACGTCGTTGAGAGGCAATCGACATATCGCTTCAAAGGGCTCTAAAAACCTAATCCCGGGGGAATTCAAAATTGCTATGCAATACCCTCTTGCAAAGGGGACAATCATAAGAGCAGTTCTGCCACTCGCTGTGAAAATACCGCTACTCTTTACAAAGTCAGTCAGAATACAAACTTAACCTACTAAAGACGAATCTGGCATTTTTGGGCAAATTGCAAAGCGCAACGTCTGACTACGGTTTGATATGTCAGAAAAAAACAAGGGCGTGGTTCTGCTTATCAACATCAGCCACCGTAGTCTAGTCTGTTGATCAGCGCAATATCCAGCGCTTTTGCTGCTATATGTATCGCCGTGTACCGTCTCAACGCACCCTCCAGAACGATCTGTATGCCGATGGCGACGGCGACGGCCATCATGAGGAAGGCGTAGGCGATGCTCATCAGTTTAGCCACTGCCAACTGCACTGTGCTTCCCGCCACGAAGCAGACGGCCACGTAGAAGAGCACCGGGATCAGGTTCCACCAGAGGACCGTCCAGGCGGCGATGTGCCAGGCGGACACCTAAGCATGAGACGCGCGTCGGTAAAGGAAACAAGACTTATGTAAATGCGGGTAATCATAGAGTATCTAGAGAGTTGCGCGCTGCGCGCCTATCTTTGTGCATTGCTACTTACAGTAGCGCCAGCCAAACTGAGCGCGTCAGCAAAGCACAACCGCCTTTGCCGACGCGCTTCAAATGTGTCACCTGAGCGTAGACCATCATGGCGAAGATGATGGAGGGTCCGAGCATGGAGAAGAGGATGACCAGCGTCTGGTAGGCGATGAAAAGGCGCGAGATGCTGTCGTTGTTGGTCGACACCCTCTGAAATACAGCGGTAAATACAGTGCTTACTGGTCAGCTTCATACTACAGTGAAGCGGGATAGTACGTCAGAGTTCCGAGAAACGTAGCTACTACTCATACAAAGCATTATGCTGCACACTGTAAGTACACACCACAGCACAACAACCACACTCCTCACATTGTAGTCCGCCAAGAGGTCCACAGTGTTCGCAATGGAGGAGGGCGTCCAGCGGCGTCTCTGGTTGAAGAACTCGTCGAAGCCTTCGGGCGCGTAGGTCTCGGCGTCGGCGGCGGCCGCGTACTCGATTCGGTAGCCCTGCTTCAGCAGCAGCGTCGACAGCCAGCGGTCCTCGCCTGGAAACCAGAATACCGTAACCTTCTTAGTTACATTTTACACGCAAGTGGCTCATTTACGCGTAGATGGAAGGAGGTACCTGACAGTTTTAGCTACCGTATGCACGCAAGTGGCAACTTTACGCGTCATTACTGTAGCCCCTACATATATCTTGTGTGTATGTACATACCAACATCACCGTACCCTGATCATATTGGACGAAGTGTCTGGGGTCGTAGGGAATCTTGGTGTACTTGTTCATGACGTTGTCGTCCATGAGTGAGGAGGCGCGGAAGAGGGAGAAGCAGCCGGGGGCGCACAACACGCAGCCGAACACGTGCTCGGCCGCCTTCTGGAACCAATGGCCGATGGAGTACTCGAACTTCTGGTACCAGACCATCATGCCTGCAAAGGAATGGAGAGCAATCGGCCGAGTTTGCTTGATCAAAAGTTGGATGTGACAAGTATACGTAAGGTTTTGAGGGAAGGGAAGGGAGGGAGGGAAGCAGAGAGGGAGGGAGAGAGGGAGGTATGCTCTCTTCCTGTCACACTACCCACCCGTGCCGATGGGATGAATTCTGCCGCAGGCGCTTCCGAGTCTCAGGTGCTTCTTCATGAGGTCTACGAGTTTCTGAACGGCGGAGGGACTGAACTTGCTGTCTCCGTCGATGGCCAGAATGTAGGTGTTGTCTGCGAGCAGCTGCTTGCGCGTCGTGTCCGAGATCAGCTCCATGATGCGGTGCCCCAGCAGGTAGTACATGTACATAACCTGAAGACAAAGAAGCAAGACATAGCGGAGACAGACAGACGTCTGGCAGCCTATTTTGACGAGCGTCAACGCCTCACTACTCGCTCCAAAGACCATGCTATACCTACAATACCTCTGCAATTGGAGATGTGCGGTCCGGTCCGGGCGGTCCGGGCAAAAATCGGTCCGGTCCGGTCCGTCCGCCAAATTTGGGCGGTCCGGTCCGGGTGAGAATAAAAATCTTCCAAGGACAAAAAATTCATCTTCGTGGGTAAAATCGCCTGAATTTACACTTAGGCGCCTTCCAAAATGCAGAAATTTCGCCTGCGGCGCTTATAAACTGTAAATACAGGGTGAACCAGGGAAAAATCCCACCTTTTCAGCATCTCACGAGAAGCCAAATACCTATCTCATGGCATGGACAACCAACTTGGACAATTTTTGGAAAGTTTACTGTAGGCATTTTAGTGTAAGGTTATGGCAAACTTCGCTTAAATCGCCCTGCTGAACAAGGAGTCAGGGTTTTGCATAGTCAATGCCTGCAAAACGACTTACGGCATATTCCTATTGTTTTACCGCCTGTTTCACTACAGAATAGCAACATAAATTTACAGTTTCTTAATGTAACACAATGCAATTTCTGATGGAATTTTAATCGTCTATCGATGCTCTAACGTTCAAATTTCAATTTCCCCCTTGAGAGCTACATATTCAACGCATCTTGAGGTTTAAACACTAGAACTGGGCGAGTGCCATATTTGCTAAATGGTTTGAAATTTGGTCCGGGCGGACCGCTAACTGGTCCGGTCCGGTCCGGGTTACCCAGACCGCAAAATCGGTCCGCCGCACATCTCTATCTGCAATGGACGCAAATCCATTGCAAACCACCACGTTACCTCCACAAACATTTCCTAATTGAAATCTCTTCCCACCTGAGACCAACGCTTCTTGTGTCGGACTTTCTGCTTGTCTTTGAGGTGGACAAATAGGCGCGTGTCGCCAGGCAGAGTCCACACAAGCCGGCCGCCGTAGGGCACGCTCATTTTGAGGGGCGCAGGCAGCTCCATCTCCAGACCGTGCACCTCGCTGCAACACACAAACATCGGCCATACAGACAGTTGACTCCGTGTAGACAAAGTACTGTAGGTACCTACATAGTGTATGCCCGGCCAAATTCAAACACCGCAGATATTTCCGTTTATTCCTTTCAGTGTTTTGCGTTCGAAATCCACACACGGAGCAGTGTACCTGGCGGAGAGGTCGATGACGGAGCACATCTGGCGCACGAATTCGTTTGGAACGCGGCAGCGGAGCGACTCGTCCTCCTCCCAGGCGTCGTCGAAGAAAATGTGCGCTGAAACGATTATCAGTGTAGTTGCGCAGCCAGTCCTAATTCGTCAAGAATTGATACACAACTGGCGCACCTTCCAATTCGTAGTAGTCGGGGTCGACCACCTTCAGGTACTTCTGGGCGTTCCTCCTGGCGCTCTGGTCCTCGTCCATTCTAAGAAAATGACTTTAGAAGTTCACCTTTTTCGTGCGCTTCGATTGGCAAATTGTTCACCGTTTACAGTGCCTCATGCATGAGAAAATGTTTATCACATATCGATGCAGCACAATTTTTCACTATTTACAGTGCCTCATACAAAATTCCCACTCTACAGCGCCGCAGAGGCAACAATTCCCACCATTCAGCACCTGAGAATGGACTTGAGCATCTGCTTCATCTCCGTGGTCGTCTCGTGCCACATGGTGGCGCAGATGTAGATCTTGGTCAGGGTGTCGGCGCTGCTGTTCGCCAGCGACATGGAGGTGGTACTGTAGATGTTGGAGAGGTCGGTCGCCTCGCTCGCCGACTCGTTGCCGTCCGCCCCCAGGCCGCCCTCCTCCTGGCGCAGGTCCTACGTACAGTGAGCACATGAAGAGAATATGAACGGTACATAGAATTAGGGTACGTATGTGAGGGCGGGATGCGAGTGGCAGGTAGTTACACAACGTCTGAGTTAGTGTGCCGCTACGAGGATCCATGAAATCCACATCAGACATGTAAAGTTCCATCTGACATGCACAGTTCCAAGAAAAATTTCCTGGACATCCACATCTGCATCCCACAAAATCCCGTATCTAACACGTGAAGTTCCACGAAATCCACTTCCACATCTGACATCTGGTACTGGCTCATGCGTATGTACGGACGTAGTGAGGAACTTCAGTACCATATGTACCAAGTCTCACCCCCTCTTCCCACTAGCTGCAGTGCGGCTTATTCAGCTTCTGCATGCTATGAAACACAGTACCTAGGTATCAATCGAGTAGCGCGCACATGTAGGATAGCCTGCATGTGGGCCTGCAGCTGCCACTGCAGCCAGTGGGAGTCTGGCGACCGCTGGTAATTCGGTCTCCAGCGGCGAGAGCAAATCGACTCGCGATCTACCGTCGTCGGGAAGACACCCACTCGAGTCTTGATGCGCGCCTGGTGCATCCTTCGGCGATTGAGCGTCAGCGACTGATCCACCAGCAGCGCGTCGTACATGGGCACCACGAACAGACTGAAACAGAATGCAGGAGTGTCGCTGGAGGGGGGGGGGGGGGGGGGGTGGGAGGGGGGGGGGGGGGGGGAGGGGGAGGGAGGGAGGGAGAGAGGGAGGAATGGAGAGAGGGAAGGAGGGAGGGAGGGAGAGTCAACGCTCCCGTTCTCACGTGTCAGTGCGGCTGAGTCGACTGGGTTTCTGTGTGAAGACGTGGTAGACGAGCCAGAGGTAGGAGCTGAACCAGAGCATGAAGGCCCAGCCCAGCCTGTCCCAGAGAAGGCCGGCCCAGACGCCGCGCCCGTACTCGCAGTTCCAGAACATCGTCTCGGGAAGCCACTCGGCGAAGTAGCACTTGTCCGCCTGCAAACATGGTACCGCGTGTTCCGCATTTAAATCCTGCGCAAAAGCAATTGGCAACAGAATGCAGGACCTTCTGCATCTCGCAGGCGGCGCCCATGAGCAGGATGCTGCCGGGAATGACGCAGACAATGGGTATGGCGTAGCTGAAGCGGTCCATGCGCACCTTGCAGGCGAACTTGCCCACCTCGTAGCAGAGGTAGCCCGCCAGCACCAGCCACAGGAAAGACACGATCGCCCCTGCACCGCAGATGTGAAATAGATGAGCATTTCTAGGCAAGTAACTTCTCGTAGCTACTACGTCACCAAGGTAGCACAATATCAAGAATTCATATGTCCTGCCGTCTAATTTGGGCTTTACAGCAAATAATGAAACAACCTACCGTAACCCATGATACAGTACCTTTGGTGAATGAGATGTTGGTGGTGAAGTCGGGCTCTCTGGCGACGACGTCGACGAAGGGGTCGGTCAGATTGAAGATCGTCTGGATCTTGTGCGTGCTCCCGCCCACCATGGTCATACCTACAGTATGCAAAGACAGGTGATCATACGCACAAGTACAGAATCCATTTGATTAGTATATTGTGCTCTTCTCCCACTGACTGGGAGGGAGGGAGGGAGAGGGAGAGAGGTAGCGAGGGACAAAGAACCCATGTGCCTACTCCATACTCCTCTGCAAGACTCACAGAAGAAGCTGAGGGCGCACTTCCAGAAGGAGAGGACCAGGTGTGTCTTGTAGCGGCTGCGGTGCATGCGCTCCTTGATGCGCCCCAGGTAGGCGACGAGGCGGAAGTGGGCGGACTTCGACACGTAGTTCTCCCACCAGCCGAAGGAAGTAAGAAAGAGGGAGAGGGGAATGAGCCCAGGACGGTCTAGGGAAGTATCGAAGAAGGGCCAGAGCCAGAAGGCCGTGCTCTGAAGATAGATAGGTAGGTATAGCATGGCACATACGTGAAAGTGTACTATGTACAGGGATTGGTCAGGAGGAGATTCGCCAACAGTAACAACTGCAACAATTTCTCGAAATTCGGGCCAAAAGTGGCAAATAAGGTCGACCAAATCTGGCTAAAATAGCTAAAACATAGCACCGCAGCGAAAATTTTGAGCTTTAAAAACGCCGCATCTAAAAATTGCCATTTCAAATTTTCTAGGGGGTTGACTACTACTCCGACCAACGCGGTAGTAACCGAATCGTCTCTCACCCACCTGCAGCAGCAGCGCCAAGAGGTCGGCGACGGTGTTGGCCCTGGAGCGGGCCATGGTGAAGCAGCTGCCGGCGTTGGTCAGCGTCGAGAGCAGGGCGGGAAGGAAGGCCACTGCTGCGAGCACCATTGCGCCTCGGACCGAGTCCAGTTGTGGCAGCACCGCAAACACCAGCAGCGAGACGCCCAGCGTGCGCAGTGTCTCCACCAGGAACGCCTGAGGGGGAGAGAATCAGGAAGCTAACATAATGGGAATGGGGACTACTGTAATCAGACACGGAAAGGTGGCGAAAAGTCTCGCCCGTACACTTGAATCTTTGGTACGACATAAACTAGGCGCTGACACGTGACAATGGGTTCCCACACTACTTATAGCATTCTTACCTACAGACTGCATCCGACTGTCTACTCAACCCACCCCAAGGAAGAGGAAGATGCTGGGCGTGGGGACGAATCGAAAGAGGACTATCCTGAGCGAGCGCAGCAGCGTCAGGGCGTCTGGGACGCACATGGCCAGCCACAGGGACCAGTAGAACCAGGCTACGGTAGTGGGCGGCAGCGGTCGAGGGTCTTGCGGGGCGTAGGCGCCGTTGGGGCCTATGAAAAGAGGGAATAATGAATAACGTAGAGTACTGTAGTGTAGATCATGCGAAGCGAATGCCAACTGCAGGAGGCATTCCTATGACCGCCGTTCACAGAGGGGAAATGTCAACTCTGCAGCAATCGCGCACTTACAACACTCAACTAACTTCTTTACCGAAGTGCTTGCAGGGCGTGTAGTAGAGGCGGGGTCGCAGGTTGGCCACCATCAGAAGGCTGGCCATCTTGACCGACAGGCCGCTGGCCAGCACCGTCACGTGCATCACCACGTACATGAATATCTGCAAGCAAAACGACAACACGGTACAAGATTTGCGCACTTTGAATCACACGGATCCAGAATGGAACGAGACACAAATCAACCTTGAGCGCCTGGGCGGCCACAATAGTCCAGGGAGGCTCGAATACGTCGTCCTGATTCCTCGGAACCGAGCGGAACACGTTCCAGCGCTTGTCCATCATGCTGGAAAGAAATACACACAATAAATGACTATTCACACTGCAAATATCGTCTGCGAGGAAATGTCGTCTCCTATCACCGTGAGACTGACGAAAAGCTTATCCACCACAAAATCAACGCACTACATTATTTCAATGAAGGACCACTATTCAAACCCACTTGCTCTGCATGGATAGCATGCTGACGGCGTTGCTGAGTCGCCTTTTGCGGTTCATCTGCTGCTGATTCCTTCGCTGGCCCGGCAGAGAGAGGTCGCCGGCGCTCTTTCGCCTTCCCACCGCTCCCAAATTGGTCGAAATCGTCGAGTTGCTGCCCGTCCGCGGCAGTGGAGAACCGACCGACGACATATTGGCCACGGAATGATAATTCTACAACAACTATTTTACCCTATCGGCGAGTTGTCTGGTCGGGGAAGTCCTATTTTGTCTCTCTGTTTCACAATTGTTTCGCCTCAATTGTGCCGACACCGAGGCGACGACTGGCAGAGTTGAAGCGAGTGTATCTGCCTTTCGAAGATTTGAAATGGCGCGCACAGTAAACTACAGTAAATAAATTTTGTGAATTTGCATGGCGCCAATTTAAACAGTTGCTCGGTTTTGATACGTTGCGCCACTGAGCGTGTGTTGGGTTTAATGATTTGTGACATACATTTCAAACACAACTTACGGTGTTCGCAAAGTTCAAACCGTTGTATTACATCGTTTCGCCACCACGTTGTGTCTTGCAAAGTTCATACGTCGCACAGTCTCTAGAAGCTCAAAACGCCGGTATTGCAATTGCAACAGGAAAGACTTCCACATCCACTGAGTTCACAATGGACTCAGGCAGCTTCGTCAACTATGGATAAACCGGCTCCATCCATCGTGGTGAAAGGTATAAAGACTACGCAAAATTTGAAATTATATTACCGTAATTTCAACGTTCGTACGACACAATTGCTTTACGCAGTTTGAATTTTCAAATTTCTATAAGGAGACTGCGATAAGTGCGAGAAGAGAAAGTGTTAGGTGATTAGTGACGCGCGTTGAAATCTTGGAAATCGATTGTGTTGACGTCTTGGCGCGCCGCTCGTTGTTGGTGGTCGCCGCCGCTCGCGCGGGGTGTTCTGCTTCTGCTGTCATTAGTTTTTGGCGCCGCGGTTCGTTCTGTCACGATTGCGAGAAGAAGCAGGTTTCGTCGTCGTCGTCGTCACCGTTTCGCGAGCCAAGTAAAGCGCGACTTGATTGCGTTCGCGCCCATCGAAAGAAGAAGAGCGAACGACGGCGATGGGATGATGCTGCTGAGTTTTCCGCTTGGGTCGGCACGCGCCGTCCCGTCGCCCTCTACTTGTTGCTTCCCAATGTTTGTTTCCCCGTCTGAGTCGTTGGGTGGGCTTGCTTCGTTGGCAGATTTTCTTTAGCCGAACCGTTGTAGTCGAACCGTAGTCGTGTCATGCTCGTTTCGAAAACAATGTGGGCAGCGAGCCAGGCTGTGCGGCTCCTCTTCTCTCGTCCGTTTCCACTGATAGGCTCGTCGTGACGTGCCCACGGGTAACAAGTGGGGCCAGGCTCTGTCACCTCGCTACAAGCCGCTTTATAAGCCGGGCGCCTCTCCGCGGCCGCCCTTCTTCTCCACTTTGTTTTCCGCGGCGCTCGGGCCAAGATAGACTTGTTGTGTTGCATCGCACTTGCAATCTTATGACGGCGCGCGGCGGCCGCCCTTCGCCAAAGGACGGACGGAGCGGACGGCCGTCCGTCCGTGTGTGGGCCCTCGCTGCGCTGTTGTGCGCGCTAAGGTAGTAGTACTACGGCGGACCATTCAGCCTGCAGCCTTGCCTGCCGTCTGCCTTCGTCCGTCGGCGCAGGGGGGTAGGGCGCGCTCAGCCAATCAGCGCCGGCGAGCGGAATTCAAATTTTCCCCGGCCCTGTTGCTCTAGCAGAGCGAATCGGAGGGTCTAGCAGAGGGGATGGGAGGGGTGTATGTGCGTTGCGCGCATCTGCCGCTCGCATTAGGGCCGTCTGAGGACAACACCATTCTAGCCCCCTTTGGACAATAGCGCCGGCCTCCCTCCCAGACGTAGTACTACGTTTCGCCTCGTCCTCCCTCATTCGAGTACTAGCGCAGCGGCCAGCGCTCGTGGCAGATTCAAAGGAAAACAGAGGGAGCCCCGGTCCCTCCTCCAGCTGCCTTCCCCCCTCCATTGTTGTTGTCCCTCGTCGCTCCGCCCCTTTTCCGGATGAAGAGAAGAGAGACGGCGGCGTCGTCGTCTGAAATTTGAATTTCCCCTGCCCCTTCCCCTGCAGATCGTGCGAACGGGAGCGAGACGAGCGTCGAATTCGAAGAGCAAACAGAGCTTGAGAGTTTGAATCTCGGCGTGTGAAGAGAGCTAGTATGGCGGCGACGAAGCGGCGCAGCAATAGCTACGGGCTGATTCCCGAGTTGGGCGACCTCGTCTCGGACAGCTTCGGCAGCGACCAGTCGCAGAGCGACGACAGCAACGGCTGGATGCAGAAGATCGACGTCAAGGACTTCAAAGTGCGCAGATGTTGGACTGTGAATGTCTGTCGGTTGTGATCATGTGTTCTCTTCCACAGGAGCTGGCCACCGACGCAAAGGTGCTCGAGCAGCTGACGATTCGCTCGCCGGACGACTCCAAGGCGGGCCTGGTGTCGGCGGGCAGTTTCTCGCAGCCCCTCCCCAGTCACCCCTCCGTCTCCTACCCCAGTCCCACGGAGGACCAGCTGTCTCCCCAGTACCAGCTGCCCACTTTGATTCCCCAGCAGCAGCAGATGCAGCGCAAGTACTCGGCCCCCGCCTTCGGCGCCTCCTCGGCTTCGACGGCGATGGTCGAGGTGGCCCGCCACTGCCTGCCCAAGCCCATCTACTCCTACAGCTGCCTCATTGCGCTGGCGCTCAAGAACTCCAGCACCGGCCGACTCACCGTGGCCGAGATCTACAACTTCATGTGGTGAGTGGAAATGTGCTAAGAAGTGGGTTGTGATCCCATAAAGTGATTTTGCCTGTTCTCCCCCCCCCCCTCCCTTTCTCCCTCCCTCCCTCCCGCGTTCAAAACCGGTGTCACTGATGAATTTTCGAACTGCAAACCAGTTCCCGTTCATTCCAGCGAGAACTTCCCCTACTTCCGAACGGCGCCGGCGGGCTGGAAGAACTCGGTTCGGCACAACCTCTCGCTCAACAAGTGCTTCGAGAAGATCGAGATCGAGGCGCCGGGAGGGCACGGGAGAAAGGTACAGGGTTGGCCGTAGTTTCTACGACTAATCCCAATGCATCAGTTCATGTTTGCAGTCCTGCCTGTGGATGCTGAACCCGGCCAAGCACCACAAGATGGACATGGAGATCAAGAAGTGGCGCGAGAAGGACCCCCAGGGCGTCCGCGAGTCCCTGACCCATCCGGGTATGCTTTCATAAAGAATTTTTGCCAGATTTGCGCGCAATCTTACGCATTATGGTGTCCTTGGCGCGTTTTGCCCCCCGGTTGTTTTCCACTGGCGCGCCACTATTGTTCAATCGTTGGTAGAGGCGAGCGCGCGACAAGGCGCAAACAATGGGTTAGTGGTCGCTGTGCGTAAGTGCAGTGGTCGGGTGCATATTCAGACGCTTTTGTCTTATGGCCCACCCTTTCCTCAGTCTAATCCTTCCGTGTGGGTAGGGTAGTGGAGGGAAGGCAGCAGTAATAGTAGTGGTAGTTGCGTCGCTCCCACCCCCTCGCTGGGCGCTCTCAAGTGGACTCGTCTGCCCATTCATTGTCCGGTTTTCGCAGGAACGTCTGCCGGGGAGGGAGGGAGGGTAGGATAGGGAAGGGGGAACCCCTAGGAAACTTGACCACCCCAGAGGCCACCTGCGCCGTCCAATGCCGATAGTGAAGTTGAGATTCCCGAGGAAGATGGCAGGAGGCGCTCATCCAACTTACCGTATTCCTTCAATAAGCGCACGAGAGAGAAGCGAGCGCGCCAGTGCTTGTCGCCGTAGAACTTCATTTGTTTCGTTTGCTGCACTTTCGAGCAAAATGCAACAGACCGAGGTAGTCTTACCACTGAAATAGTGCGCGGTACGGTACCCACTGATTCTGTCTGTTTGTCTGTCAGTCACACGTGTCTTCACTGTTCAGACGACCTGGAGAAGATCGAGCAGGGCTTGAAGGGCATGCCGGGCGAGAAGGGACCCTCCAGCTACTTCATCAGCAGCTCCGAAGGCGGCGGCGCCGTCCGATCGGTGCGTGTTGTTGATAGATAATCAATGGGTGTGACATGTGAATTGAAAGAGTTGATACTGTATTGCACGTGAATTGAAAGAGTTGATACTGTATTGCACGTGAATTGAAAGAGTTGATACTGTATTGCACTTGCAGCAGCCGCTGATGGTGATCCGCTCCTCGCAGCTTCACCAGCCTTATCCCAGAGCGCGCATCCTGCAGGTGCGTCAGTGTTCGGTTCACAGTGACAGTTCGAAGGTTTGTACAGTACACCACAGTACAATAATAAGAGAGTACAGTACAACTAATACAGTACAAGTTGTACTGGATCCTCAGCATTTTTTCGCCCGGCCTCAGCCGGGCGAACCCCTACGAGAGCTTTGCGTCTGTGCGTGCGTGCGTCCGTGCGTGCGTTACGCTCTCAGACCTCGGTGTTGGAAAGTCGTAGGAAGGAGATCTTGGGCTCTACGGAAAGCTCTCGACTCACTGGTAATGTTGCTAAGAGACTTCGAAATTCAAAAGTTTGAATTGCGCGCGCTACAGTAACCCGAAGGTCAAAACGGAAAACGGCTGTAACTCGCTCGTCGTAAGTCGTAGAGCGGCGCGCGATAGGTCAACTGAGAGGTCTCGACGTGCTCTTTCGTTTGGCATTACAAATTTTCTTAATTACGCAAACACGCAACACGAAAAGCGACATTCTCGCGTTTCTAAGGCAAAAATCGCTCTAACTCGCTCAGCGTGCGTCGTAGGGATACGATCTTGGGTTGGTTGGATAGCTCTCGACTCACTGATCATTTGTTCTTCTATTGGTCGAAACTCAAAAGTTTGAATTTCGGGAGCTACAGTAACCCAAAGGTTTAAAACGCGAAATTTGTCTAACTCGCTCGTCTTCCGTCATAGAGAGACGATCTTGAGTTCGTTGAATAGGTTTCGGCACACTGATAATTCCGTTAAGAGAACTCGAAATTCAAAAGTTTGAATTGCGCGCGCTACAGTAACCCGAGGGTTCAAAACGCAAAACGGCTCTAACACGCTCGTCTTACGTCGTAGAGCGGCGTGCGATAGGTCAACTAAAAGGTCTCGGCGTGCTCTTTCACTTGGCGTAAAAAAATTGTTAATTACGCAAACACGCACCACGAAAAGCGACATTCTTGCGTTTTAGCATAGAAATCACTCTAACTCGCTCAGCGTGCGTCGTAGAGAGACGATCTTGAGTTGCTGGATAGCTCTTGACTCACTGATCATTTGTTCTTCTATTGGTCGAAACTCAAAAGTTTGAATATCGCGAGCTACAGTAACCCAAAGGCTCAAACAGCAAATGGGCCCTAACTCGCTCGTCTTACGTTGTAGAGCGGCATTCGTTCGACCGTTTGAAAGCTTACGTGGAGGCAGTTGTTGAACGGTCATTCCTAAAGAAATACTTTTGTTTTTTTGAACCCTTATCTTACGAACAACTTTGTCTGCTAAAAAAATTAATCCCGGGCGATCCCAATGTTGCCTTGCAACAACCGCTCAGAAATGCGTGTGCCTTGCTCAAAAAATTAATCCCGGGCGATCCCAATGTTGCCCTGCAAGAACCTCTCAGAAAGGAGCGTGTCAGAAGTAGCGCATGAATAGTGGACTCCGGGCGGGCGCGCGTCATATCGGAAAGGCTTCGAAATACTTTACAAAAGTATCCACTCTTTTACTCTTCCACTTTAAAAGACTCACAAACCACTCTGTATTAATAAAACAACTCAACTTTTTTAAAACAGCTTGTTGTGACAATTCATTGCGTTGTACTGACAATTTCAAGACACCTCAGCATGAAAGTTGAACCGGTTTCAGGGCAGCAACCAGATGCGACTGTACCAGGCGCTGAGCCGTCAGCAGCACTCGCAGTCCCAACCTCTGCCGGTGCTCTCCATGGGGGCTCTGGAGCGCACACCGCCCCGCATCTACCGCAGTCGGACGGTGGACGAGGCTTCGACCTCCTACTACCCCTACCCCGGGGTCGGGTCGCCCGGAGGCAAGGTCCGGGCCGGGTCCTTCGGGCCGGGTAGCTCGCCCGGCTTCACCTCCTCCATGGTGTCGCACTCGCAGCAGCTGCTGACGACGGCCATCCAGCAGTCGTCCCCCTTCGCCCACACGCCCCCATACTCGCCCAACATGGTCGTGCCCCTCCAGATGCCCATGTTGCACTCGCCCCCGCTGCCCGGTGGGGCCGGGGCGCCGCCCTACGGGCCCTGGACCCTGGAAGAAGCCCCTCCTACCCAGCAGTACGGTGGCGGCTTCCTGTCGCTGCAGCCCACCGCCTACTCGTCGCCCTGCAAGGGCAATTCGAACGCCACCGGTGCCCACTACACCCAACTCTCCTCGTACGAGACCGCGAACAACGCTCTGAACAACAACAGTCTTCTGGCCACGGCCCTCGACCAGAGCCCCTGCAGGGCGCCCAACGCCGCCGCCCAAGCCGCTGCCACTGCCACGACGACGGGGCCCGTGCTCCAGAACCTCCACTGAAACACGAGAAATATAGTGTATTCGTTCCAGTAGCGGATCCAGACCCCCCACCCCCCCCACTGTGAATAATTTTGCGTCGCAGCACGTCCAGAGCATTAATTTTCCGCTTGTCCACCGTGTGGTTTCATCTCAAAGTTCCGCCCTGCCACCCCCCCCCCCAATTCACAACTCCTGGATCCGCGATTGATTCACTCTTGTGTATGTTTCTTCTCGCCAAGACGGAATTTCGACTGGCTCGTCGCGCCCCCTACCGGTTACGAGACTTGGCATGCTTTCCTTTCCTTTCATTTTGTCGTGCCTCGTGCGTGCGTGTGTATGGTTTGCTGTTCACCAATGTAAAGCCCATAAGAAGAGTTGAGTTCGCTCGCGAGTTGATTTCTCGTTTCTTCCCGTCTTTGTTCTAGGTCCGTCGAGAATTCAGAGCCTATTCCGTTCTTTCGTATCATCAATGCGTCCATATGCAGGGTGATAGCGCGTGAGAACCTTTCGCGTTGGACACGTAAGTAATGTGAGTACGTACATATTGTGTGGTTGCGACGCCGCGACTGTAAACCCACTTTCTCTCTTGCTTCCCCGTCGAAGCTTTGACGCTTTTCGGACAATTCCCGCAAATGTCGACCTTCCTTTGGTTTCCCGTTGCGTTGCTTTGCCGTTATTTTGAGTGGTTTTCTTTTGCTTCGTCAGTTTCGTAGTAAGTTCAGGCGATTCGTTGAAAAAGACGTCACTTGACAGAAATGACTTGCCGCAAATACTTGAAGACAAATTGAAATGGTGAGACAGTTGATTTCCGGATGACGACATGATGTCAGTGTGTGCTGCTACATATAGCCTGTACGTAGGGGGGGGGGGGGGGGGGGGGCTAATCGGTGGCAGTGGCAGTGGCAGTGGCCATTGGGGGCTAATCGGTGACTGCCACCGTGACTAAACGGTGGCGGTCAAAAATTGTTTTCAATTTTCGTTCCCAAACCGATCCCCCCTAGTGCCACTGTCACTGCCACTGCCAGTGTTGCTTAGCCTCCCCCACTACTTCGTTTGAAATGGCGCGTCATACCGCAGTGTGCGCACAGCTGCGCACCTCAAATCTTCCTGACGGGACCAAATGGCTTCGAATTCGTTTTCAGGCGATTATATGTAGCAGACGCACGACGACAGTGGTATGAGAAAGTAGATAGCACACAGAACAGTGGCAATCGATCATTTTCGAGTAAGCTTCTCGTGGGGCACTGCCAAGTAGACCGCATACGACGGGTCCGCGTCCAACGACAGGGCCTCAATGGGGCCGACATTTGATGCGACGGGGGTCGATCTCCCATCGTAGTTGACCCAGCCGCCGTCCCACCGCACAACTGCCGTGAAGTGGCCAGGGCTGTAGCGTGAAGTGGCGAAGTGCATCCCATTTACCGCATTGCATAAGCGTGTTGATGTTACCTGTGCAGCGTCACGCCCTTGAGTGCGAACTTGACGCCAGCGAGCACAAAACTGGTGGGCAACTGCATGGCTTCCTTGGCGGACCTGAGGTAGCGGACGCTCACCGGCAGGAACCACGGGGATTTGCAGCGAAAGGTTGCCGCCGTCATTCGCTTGGTTCCTGCGATAGTGAACAGTGGTGAAGTGTTTGTTGGACAGGGTATTTAACTAGCTTCTATCCACAATAGTTTCCTTCCTGCGGCTAGGTATGTATAATGGCTGTTGTGTAGAGAAGAGCTTGAAATGTTGTTGTACCCTTGCAGTATAGGCGCGTCACAGGCCGGCCGTCTTCCTTGTAGTTGTGGGTGCTGGGCTCGGTGAAGCAGGGGTCGCTGGGACCAGGTTCGAAGCCGCCTGGCTGTCCCCAGTCGGTGAACTCCTTGGAGCAGCGTCCGTCTCCAGTCACAGTGGCAGCCAGCCGCTCTGCCCGATCTGCGTCAGATGCCGGCCAATCCTCCATGTCTGACAGGGCGTACTCTGGGCAGCTGCGTGTAGTCAGTCTGCGAGGGCACCTGAACACGTCAACGTGTAAGCAATAAATTGTTTGAATTGGCACATACCAGATAATTCACAGAACCTCGGCGCGTCACATTCCATTTTGATGTCGCATGTGAATGCCGCTGTCAGATGTTGGAGAAACGCGTCGTGCTGAGAGCCGAACAGATCGGCCTTGCCGAGACTGTTCTTAGATCGCTCAACGATGGCCGAGATTATCGTCTCCTTGCCCGCTGCCGTCTTCTCCAGCAAGATCTGGGTGAGACCATGGCGCAGGCTGTTTTCAAATGGGGTATCACCAATGATCTGCAGGAGCTGAGGCGCCTCTTGGCAGGTCGCCGCCAGAATCGCGATGAAATTGTCCGCCGGGCACGTGTTGTAGGCAGTCCCCCCACCCCACTTGATGGGAGGGAAAGAGCGGCATGTGCTGCAGCGCCATGGAAATGGGCTCTTCTTGGAGCCTTTGGGGCCAGCTATGTAGGCCGTTGGGATCTGCTGACAACTGGGGTGGTACCACTGTTTGCAGCCACTGCACTGCACCTGCAATGGAAACGATCTCGCTACTGTAGATAGAGGATTTTTCTCACTGTAGGAAGGCGCAATTCGACCTGCTGCTCGGCCTTCAGGCGGTCAGCGGTGGTCCCAGAGATCCAGGGGAGGCGGCAGGAGCAGTACAGCTTTGGCGACTTGGAAGCCGTCTTGAAAATCATTGCGTCCATTTTGTCGTACACCGGTTCGGGTATCTTGTCGGTTTGAAGGTCCTGTACCGTCGCCTTGTATGCAGCCTCTTCCAGACGAACGTAGCGGACGTCTATTCCCTGAGTTGATGTCTTTGCTATCACACATTAGTCACAACGGAATATTGTGACAGGTATTGGGTAGGTAATAATGTACAATATGTAGCTGCACAAACTATGGTCGTAACTACATGTATGTACATGGACATAATAACCAACCTTCAACGCTGGCAAGGAGCAACACTGCAGTGGCTTCTTCTGGTGGCCCATCCTGTTGCAGAGGGGTCAAGCGGTAGCCACTCAGTCCACTCTCCACTGGGTGGGCTGAGGCTGCGTGGAAGCTGAGCTCCTTGCTGTCGATGTCGTCATAGGCAGAGTAGAGGTGGGGCCGCTGCTGCTGATTACCGCCCCGTCGCACACAGTCCCAGGTGAGTATGGCAAACTGGTGAGACGTTGTCTCCAGCACAGCCACATCGCCTGGCTTGACCAGGTCCCTCAGCGGTGTCACGCTGCTGGGGCGCACAACATTGGGATGGACCGAGGCAAATTCTGTCGCCAGGTTCAGTAGGATCGAGTCCCAATTCACCAAACTTGCTGGGACCGTACTGAACTGCACTTTCTTTGGAGTTTTGAGCTCCACAGTGGAAGGGTGTTCTACGGCGGCACCGTCGTCAGCGCCGTCATCTCCACCTTGGAGCCCTGGGCCGCTAGTAGAGTCATTGGTGGAGCCTGATAGTTAATTAGATGTTTTTCACGTGACAATTGATGAACTGGCAGCTCATTACTGTGGTACTGTGGTACTCATTACGATATCCATACACCATGCCAAAGTACCGTTTGGTGAAGGATGTTTTGGGCTGCCAGTGGCAGCAGCCCTTCTGCCGCTTCTCGAACGTTGCTGGGAAGCTGCGCCGCTTGGCTTGGGCGGCTTTGGTGTGCCGCACCTTCTGTCACTCTCGGGTGGCGCGGCGACGTCCTCTGGTTCCGTTTCAGGTGCGCCCTTTCGTCCCCTCTGCTTCTCCCCTCTCATCCGCCGGGCATTCTTCAGCAGCAAACCTGTGTTTGACGTCCCCTGAAGACACGTGCACAATATCGTGGTGTGTACATCTATCGTTAGTATTCCCCCCCCCCCCCCACACCCCTAATACAGCTTCTTGCTTGTTGTGACCTTGCTTTCCTTGGAGAAACCAATGGCTTTGTAGCACGCGAAGATATGCGCGCAGGTCTTGACAGCTGGGCACTGGCAGGTCAGCCTCATCTTGACAGCGTACAATTTTTTATTCTCTCCAGTCACCAAGAAACCTTCCTGCTCCTGCACCAAAGTGACCCTCAAGGCTGGTTCGCCTGAGCGATGTTTTCCCCGATGGCCTTGGTGACGCTGGTCCCGTCCCGATTCGTTTGGCCGTTTCCTTTGCTCGCCTCATGGCGAAGAGCAACCTGTGGCCAGGCCAAGGCGACGGCGCAACTGAACTTGCCTGCCACCAGTCAGTACCGATTTTATATAGGATTGGTATTTTGAGATTAATGTCGGCGGCGAGAAGCGGCTCCATTCCATTCCATTTCAGACGCGGCAGCTGTTAAGCAGGTTCTGCGAGCCAATCTGGGCGCCACAACACTTGAGGTAGAAGTTTTCGAAATTGTTTTGTAACCAAATATTTGTATCAAATTCATAGTCAAACAAGTTCGATTATCCAACTGTGACAGCATGCGATCATCATGAAGTGGATTTGTCTTTTACTGATGCATCGTTGCTTTCAGGCGACAGTGTATGGCAACGAGCCACGGCTGCTGTACCAGCTGGGCGTCGTCTCCGTGCTGGACATCGACCTGGCCAGTCGCACTGTCATGTCGTTCGTCTGCGCCCCACCCATCGAGAAGACGGACGTCTTCCTGCATGGCGAGGCTGTGCACGTGGGGGCATTCGACCGGGCCATGACCACCTTCTCCAGGGCCAAAATTCCCACCAGCATAGCCTTCCGCCCAGCAGCCCAGCACCTCACCGAGGTCCAGTATTTCGAGCCCGACCATTGCTACCCACGTGACGGCGCCCTCAAGGCCTGCTCGCTGTACGCTGTGGGCCAGAGGCCTCATACTGTCAAGTGCGCGCTACCCATTGGCCAGAAGGGCTGTCTGTGGGACACTGAAGTCGTCAGTGGCACGTTCGTGCGGACCCTCGAGTTGCTGAACAACTTCATAGTGGCCACCAACTTGAAGCACTACAAGTTCCAGCCATTTCGACACATTCCGGGCAAGCAGGTGCAGGTGAGCCGCCCCGTCCCGAGCGCCATCTTCTCCTTGCCGCTGGATAAAGGAGACCGAGCCGATCTGGGAGAAACTACGACTATCTGTGGCAAATCACACGTGACAGTTTACCAGTACTACAATATCAGCGTAAACGCGACGTACGTGCGCGTCTCTAGCAGTGATCTAAGCAAAATCAAGCAGTTTGACAGCCAGATTCACGAGTTCATAAGTCAACAGTCGTCGGAAATCAGCCGCGGTTTCCATAAGCTAAAGTTTTTTAAGGACATTCTGATTGAGCCGACTTCGAGCATGTTCTCACTGATTGAACTGTGGGCCATGAGAATCGGCAGCCTCGGTGGAGGACTGTTTCTCTGCGGCTTTATGTATTCTGTGTTACGCGGTGTTTTGCCTGGAAAACAGTGACTGTGTCGCCACTACACTGTGCTACACGCTGCTTCCATTCCGTCGGTTCGTCTTACGTGTTAGTACCGTGCGTCGTCGCCTTGCGTGTTATGTGTACTATTTTCGAGAACACAAGAGGCATT
>JASAMZ010003508.1:0-20163 GCA_030248115.1 Linhomoeus sp. GSCO2_2
ACAGTCCCGTCCGGAAGTTACGCCCTAAAACGCGCGTGTTCGTGTTAGCGCGCGAGTTCGTGTTCAACTCGCGCGCTGGTTGTCTTGGCACGATTCAGGCCTGCTACGAAGCAGTACTGTGACGGGCGTTCTCGGCGCTCTCACATTCTCATGGTGAATCTCATTGCGCGCTTCTGTTTGTTATGGTTTCCCAGTGATCTCTATGGTGTTATGGTCTGTTTCACGCTGTTTCACGCGGTTTCCTTTTCTCACGCTCGCCAGTATTGTTTGGGTTTGCGCTATGCTACTTAAGCTTGTTCATTGTCTGCTTGCTTTAGTCCTGGAGTTGGGAATGGGTTGAAGAACTAAAGAACCTGCTGGCACGCCCAGAAAATCGGCGTGTCACAAAAATGGTATCCGAGACAGGATGGGGCTGTCAAGGTCCCATCAACAGGATCCCTTCTCCAGACTCACCGGCCAGTTGGAAGCTTTGGCAGGAAGAACAAGGCCAGGCGACATCACGACCAAGTCGCACATCGGAAGAAGAGACCCCTGGCTATCACAAGAAGCAAGGACGGCGCCTCCCTCTCAGGTTGACATCAGTGGCGCGTTTTCCTATGTCAGCCTTTCCAGTTCCAAGTCGGCAACGCGGCCACGTCCAAAACGAGGGAGAAGCGGCAAAGAGCAAGGGGCCATGAGGGGACAGCGGTCCAACATTTGAGAGGTGTCAGCGGCCCATCAGCGGCGACAGCGGCCCATTCTTTGTGGAGGTGCTCCTGAGAGGCGACAGCGGCCCAGCAGCGGCGACAGCGGCCCAGCGAGCTACAGGTCAGCTCCCCCTGCGCGGAGCTTCTTCGGCGCAAACGTGCGCATCTGTGGACCCATCCCCCCGTGACAGTCGACAGGCAGACGCTTCAAAGGACGGTTTCCAACTGGGACGCTTCCCAACTGAGCCACCATCAACACAGCGGCCACGTCTATCCAGCCTGACAAGAACATGGCGAAAACGTGAACTGTGAAGGCCGCATATTCTAGGAATTATTCTATGCTTGTTGCGTTAGGGTTTAGCCTTGGTAGCTTAGCTTTTCCAAAGGAAGGGGAGATGTGACGGGCGTTCTCGGCGCTCTCACATTCTCATGGTGAATCTCATTGCGCGCTTCTGTTTGTTATGGTTTCCCAGTGATCTCTATGGTGTTATGGTCTGTTTCACGCTGTTTCACGCGGTTTCCTTTTCTCACGCTCGCCAGTATTGTTTGGGTTTGCGCTATGCTACTTAAGCTTGTTCATTGTCTGCTTGCTTTAGTCCTGGAGTTGGGAATGGGTTGAAGAACTAAAGAACCTGCTGGCACGCCCAGAAAATCGGCGTGTCACAAGACAGACAAAAGCTGAACTGCTTTGTCAGCGGGCTGCGAGACAAAGACGGACTTCGGAAAGTCGTTCTGAAGAGCAGGCCGGTCACCTTTGAAGAAGCAGTGCAGTCAGCAGCTCTGGAAGAGGCTCACGACGCACTAATCGCCGGCAAGGGAGACCCCACAACTCCAGACGAATCAGCACGCGTCTACGCAGTCACGGCCAACGCCTGGTGCGACTTCCATGAAAGAAGCGGCCACTCCATTCAAGAGTGCCATGACTTCAAGGTCCACGCCATTGAGCGCTACATCCGAGAGAAGCAAGCCAACCCAAGGGACAAACCGAGAGGCAACTTCCAGCGTGGGGCGTTTCAAGGCAGAAACGATGCCCCTCAGAGGCCACAGTGCTACTACTGTGGTAGAGATGGCCACATTGCCCGCCTGTGCTACAGTCGGCAGAGAGACGTGGTCAACCAACCGTCTACGCAAAGCCACTTCCAAAGGCGAGTCAACAACCAGACTGGCCACGCCTACACAGTCGCTGAACCAGTGGAACCCACCTTGGCTGATCTGCTCAACTGCATGAAGGAGGGATTCAGCCAACTGAGCCAAGGCAATGGACCACACCCACTCGCGATCACTGAAGGCCCCAACAACTACAACCACCAGGGCAAGGCTGACACGCCACCCGGTCCTGAAGAAGGAGAGGTCACCTGGATGATCAAGACGGACACCAGTCACAGGTGCGATCACGACGACAACGACTTCTTCAACTTGCCAGTGGAGTGCCGTTGTGCACTGAGGTGCGCAGAGAACCACCTGATTGCGGCCACCCATTTGGGGAGGATGGTCAACTGCGCCAACCTCCATTGCGACCTTCCCGTCTTCTGTGGAGTGTGCGCTCATGAGCAACAATCCCACTATTGCCCCCTGAAGACACCTGAGCTGCCACTCTGCGTCCTTCACACCGTTGACGACTACCTCAACATGGACGTCCCCTGCCGCACGGCGTTGCACTGCAGCAACGACCATCCAGTCCAGCACCTGGCCCAGCTGCCAATCGTCCAGTGCTGCGACACGGATTGTCCCAGGAAACTGTTTTGCGCAGTTTGCGCCCACGACGCCAAGCGAAACTGCGACTGCAGGCCTCCAGTCATCGGCAACGTCGACTGCACTGAGGCCTCCCTGCTCGACAATTGGCCCAATGACAACAAGGCGAATCTGCCAGAACAATCAACTGAGGCCTTGGAAACCCCCACCACGCCTGAGGAAAACGACTCCGACCTGGTGAGACAAACGACTGCTAACACCACCTGCAGAAATGGCACGAGCCTCACAGCGCCCTCCACTTCAAACTACTCCAACTACTGCTGCCTCCACGACTTCTACCAGGAAGAGCTGGAGCGACTGGTGCTTCTCGCGAACCTGGCAGCAAAGAAGATTGGCAACCAGAAGAAGATGAGGAAGTGCTGGAAGAAGAGGTTCAAGCGCTGAAGAACGGCCCTTGACCAGAACCACTAGGCCATTTGGGACTTTTGATTTCTTGTTGACTTGCGGGGGTTGAACTTCCGAAAGGAAGGGGAGATGTAATGGGTGTGATTTTGGTCTACAGTAAGGTCCCATGCGACCGTTCTACTCTCACGCTTACACATCGATTTCCGCTCTGTCGCTAGCGCTCCCATTCTTATCATCCTGTGATCATTCTCCTTTGTTCTAGTTCGCATGTAGTATCATCCGCCTCTCCTGTGCTTAGACTGCTCTGTCACCTTCTCACGCTTCTAGATTGTTTTGGTATCACACACCTTTGCAGGTGATCTAGGGTATGTTTGGGTTTGTCCTGTACTACTTAAGTTGGTTGTTTGTCTGTCTTAATCAGTCGGCAATCTTCTGGTCTCTAGCTACTCTAGCAGTTCAGTTGAATAAAGTTGTAGTGGGGCAAGCCCCCATTACAGTACAGTATGCAAGCCACGCCAAAGATGTGGCAGGCCACGCCAAAGATGCAAATTGATATTTATCTGCGTCGCACCGGTTCGAAAGACCCAGTTCGGAAGGCCAGTCGTACGGGTACCTGAGTTGAGTTTTGTTTGAAGAATCTCATTTCGAGTCGCGCCAGAATCTCTTAGAAAGCGCGGAAATCTCATTTTGGAAAGTTTGCTTCAAATAAACGTTCAATTCTGTGAAAATGCCCCCGAAAAAAGTGTCGAAAAACCGGCGGCTAGCGCTCGTGAAGTTTCAAGATCGTACGGGTGCGATAGTCCCAGCCGATTGGGTGATGGACTTCAAGAGGCACGGCCCGGGAGATCTCGTGACGGTGTTGTGGCCATCGGAGGAAGAGTCTGAAGGCACCAGGGAGGGAATCTCCTACCAAGCCGTCCTGACGAAGACCAGCTACAGCAGAGCGGTGCTAGAGACCGAGCTGCAGAAGATTCTGAAGAGGAATCAGTGGCCTGACACCGAAGAGGAAGAAGCTGAGGAGCGAGAGGAATTGGACGAAAACTGCAATGTGAGTAGACTAAGATGTGGTCAGATTTATGTTTTGAACAAGCATTCTTGACTTGGCATTCTCCTATGTAGGTGAGCAGTGGAGAGGAGGACGCTCCTTTGGCGAAGAGTCTCAGGCTGGCCGGCCCCTCCATTCTGAAGCCCCAAAACGGCGTCGCCCCCACTCTCCCACCGTCGAAACGACAGCTGGAACAACAGCGCAAGGATGAGGCGGTTTGTCTCAAGTTCATGGTTGCTGCATTTCTTTCAAATTTGGCTTACTTTGACACTTTCAGGCCAAGAAAGTCGTCCTGCGCATTGGAGCGCCGCCAGAAACTTCAAATTCCCTGTTGACAACAGGGGCGTAGCCAGGATTGGCAACTGGGAGGGGCAAAAAAATTTTAGGGGGGGCAAAATTATTTTGCTGTTTTAGTGCTAATTTCCGTATATTTAGCGCCGCAGGCGAGAATTTCGGTACTTTTGGTCTTGAAGGCAAAATTTCCAGTATTTACAGCGTTGCAGGCAAAAAATGTCACCATTTATAGCGCCGCAGGCAAAAATTTTTGCTATTTATGGCGCCGCAGGCGAAAATTTGTACTATTTTTAGCGCCGCACGCAAAAATTTTTGCTATTTATAGCGCCGCAGGCGAAAATTTGTACTATTTATAGTGCCGCAGGCGAAAATTTTTACTATTTATAGCGCCGCAGGCAAGAATTTTTTCTACTGACGGGCATCTGAGGGGGGCACGGCCGGCTTCTGGGGGGGTCGCAAATGCCCCCCCATGCCCCCCCCTGGCTACGCCACTGGTTGACAAGAGAGAGTCAGGTCTGATCACTTTCAAAACTTGTGTATTATTGTGTCAGATTCGTCTATTTGTCCAAATGTTTCTCAAAACTGAGTAAATTTGGGTAGTTTGGCTAATTTTTCAAATTTTGGCGGTTTTCTTTCGCCTGTGCCCTCCCCTCGATAATCCTCTCCTCCTTACCCCCCCCCCCCCCCAAATTGCCGATTACACTGACGTCCATTTGAGATCGGACATGACAATGGCGCGCCCCCTCCACCCCTGGGGCCCACTGACTTCTCCCATCTGGCCGCTGGTGTCGAGGAGCAGCCAGCTGGTCTGGCACCTGAAGTCCCTGAAGCACGCGCTGTGGACAGAGAAGAAGACCTGTTCCCTCAGGTGTTGTGTTTGTGACAAATATTTCAAAAATTTTCGGCTGGAATTTTGTATTTTTATGTGGAGGACGACGATTTCTATGATCAAGAGGCAGCGCCATGCAGATGCGACGTTTCGAGCCGTCTGGAAGCCCTCGAAAACAAGCAGAGTGAACTCAGTGAGCAAGTGAACGAGAACAATCGATTGTTGAAGGAGAACAACGAGTTGTTGAAGGCCCTGATTCACGGTTTGTAGGTTTTAGAAAAATTTTGTCTTGCGTTGGATGAATTGATGGCTGGGAGGGGGCCGTGGGGGCATTAGCTTGCATTTGATAGGTAAAGAAGTTCCAGAGTGACATGCTTGTTATTTTGCGAGTGGATAGCCCCAAATCCAAGCGCAGTCGATATTTGCCGATTGTCTGTTGCGCAAGAGATATTTTGCATGTGTATGCAGGGAACATGCCAGCTAAGCTGAACGCCATAGCCGACATTGACGAAGTCAATGAAATTCCACTGGATTTGCTGCTCTCTATGGACACACTGGAGCAGTGAGTGGTCCTATCCCTGTGCTACAGTAGTTCAAAAGCTCAGTTGACTAGCGTTTCAACATCTTCAGGTTGCGTATCCCTTTAGATCTGGCGACGTCTGTAGACGTCTGCTAACTTGGCTAACTTGGGTTGGCGGTGCACTCCTCAGCAGGTTTTCAACCGCAAAACCAAGTTAGTGGGTTAGCGGTGAATTGACTGCTAACCAAGCAGGATCTAAAGGGGTATGGGCTCTGGGACGGTCACAGTGCTGGCGAGGAAGCTGCGCATGGAGTTACTGGGCAAGGAGCACGCCAAGTGGACCATCTGCAAGGAGATGGACAGCCGCCTGGCCAAGTACATTCAGAGGTGCTCGTTCTCTTGTAGATGTGTCCCAATTGTCACTGTGAGGCAGCAAAGTGGCTAAGTGCAGTGCTGGTGGGTGGGGGGCGGTCAGGAGGGAGAGAGGGAGGAGGTTGGAAGGGGGGGGGGGGGGGTCGGGAGGGAGGGAGGGAGGAGGTTGGGGAAGGGGTCGGGAAAGAGGGAGGAGGTTGAAAGGGGGGGGGGGGGGGTCGGGAGGGAGGGCGGAGGTTGGGGGGAGGGAGGAGGTTGGGGGGTTCGCGATTCTCAAATTTTCCAACATTTTATCTAGTTTGAATTTGAATTCAGGGTGGCCGAGTACTATTTCCCGCCGAAAGGGGACGACGGACGCGTTCAGCAGTGGCGCCTGATAGTGAAGTCGCTGGACGAGCAGAGAAGAAGCTTCAAGCGCCCCTCCAATCAGCAACAACAGCCGCCGCCGGCCAATCAGGAATAAACGTGATTGATACGCTTTCATTGCCATTTGAGGTTGTGTATTTGACAAAGCTGACAAAACTGTGATGGCAGTGGCTCAAGTCAATTGATTCGGATTGGATACGGTACCTCACGTGTTATGTTCGCAAGTGTCTTGATAGTGTTACAATGATATTGGTTCGGTTGTGACTGGCGGATAGTGCGTGCGTGGTCTTTGTTTGGTGCAGTATCGTTCGTTGTGCGTGTTATGTGGTCACTTGACGCGCAAATAGCTGGAGAACAGCTACAGTTGCAAAGGCACAGGCACACACACGACACGACCATTCACGACGTCACAAATACCACTTTTCAAGTCACCGTCAGGTCAGAACAGTGTGGGACCACCCTCAGACTCGATGACGGCGGGCATGACCTTGTGTATGTTGTTGATGTAGCGCCTGCAGAGGTCCTTGGTCACCTCCTGACTCCAAAAGGTCTGAATGCCAGTGATTAGCTCCTCCAGGTTTGAGGGTTTGACGCGCGCTCTCAGGTACTCCTTCATTTGGTGCCACAGTTTCTTTATGGGCATGAGATCTGGGCTCTCGGCTGGCCAGTCCAGTGTCTTCACGCCCATCTGCTCCTTCCGCTGCTGACTGTACCGACTCCTGTGCTTTGGATCATTGTCCTCCACCAGCCAGCAGTTGCCACTGAAGAGCAGCACACACACACACTGAGTGAATGCTCTGAGCATTATTGTCAAATATATGCAGCCGATATTCGCAATGGCAGATTGAAAAAAAAATTTGAAATAAAATGGGCGTCTAAGCAAAATTTGTCCTACTTTGGGTATTTTTCGGCGGCGAAGGGGGTGTAGGCCTCCTCCAGAAGGCGACAGTAGAGAGACGAGTCCATGCGGTGTTTCCCGTTGAAGATTGCGATGTAAGTGGGGCCTCTGACGCTAATCCCAGCCCATACATGGACTTTGACTGGGTGTTTCGCTCGCGACCTGAAGAGAATCCATGTGGAAACAGTACAGTATCCTAGACATTTGCTGGCACGTAATTTTGAGTGGGTGGGAGGGGGAAGAGAATTTTGCCCTTATAATGTTAGAGCGCATAAATTTGCATCAAAAGCGATTTGCGCGTGCACCCAAATTCTAGGCAGAAGAAGCCACAGCAAGTGTAAAAATCTCAACCAAATTGTAAATAAGCAATGTCACTCACTTTATCACCATCAGCTTCTCCCCCTTGAGAGCGAAACAGCGCCGCCTGTGCCTCTCCAGTTGTACGCTGGTCTCATCAGAAAAGCAGCAGTGAGAGAAATTGAAGTGAAGGAATCTGCGGCACCAGGCGATTCGTTTGGCCCTATTCTCACGTCTGACCATTTGCCCGTATTTGGTGTTGGCGTAGTGCCAACCCATTTGTCTACGGTAGCGCTTGATTCGGGCAATCGAGATTTCAAATCCAGGCTCCCCCTCTTGCCTAAGGCCGCCTTCAGCATCTGAAAGAATTTGGACCGTTTCAGCAGGTGGGGGTGGGGGTGGGGGGGGGGGGAGGGAGGGGGGGCGGAGATGCACCCAATCCGCACACAAATTTCGAAATGCCAGAATGGGAAGCCATATTTGCCCACAAAATTGTGTTACAGGCAAAAATTTGTAAAACTTGTCAATAAAAGTTCACTGCACACACTTCGTTCCGCAAAAAGGTTCGCCTGGATGTCTCTGGCCGTTCGCTCATTCTCAAGTAACAGCTGACTGTGAATGTAGGCCTTGATGAATGGGAATCTTCGGAGAAACAGGTCGATTCGTCCTGAAAACCCATTAAACAGATGCGCAAATTTGTTTTACAAAACTTGAACAATACACATCATCACTAGCGGGCCCAGGGAGAGGGGGGGGGGGGGGGGGGGGGGGGGGGGGGAGACGGCGGCCCCCCCCCCCCCAATTGGGCCCCACCTTAGAGAACAATTTTCCTTAGTAATGGTGTGGATATTCAAAAATTCTCGCCTGCGGCACAATTTCAAGTAAAATTTCCTATAGTCAGCCTAAAAATCGGCAAAATTTCGCCTGCGGCGCCCATTTTTGACAGATTTTGGTACATTCTAGGCCAAAAGTCACAAAATATCCGCCTGCAGTGCTATTTTTGGGCAATTTTCAGCCTGGATGAGCCGAAATAGGCATTTTAAGGCAAATTTTACACTAAAACCGAAAACGGCTTAAATAAAAGCAAAATATGCCGCCTGCGGCGCAATGGGAAAATTGTCAAAACATTTCTGAGATGGCGCCCCCCCCCCCCCCCCCCCCCCCCCCCATTCGAAAATCCTGGGCCCACCACTGCAAATCATCTTACCACATCGTGGTTTGTCGTTGAGGTGCCGTCGCTCGACAAATCGCACCCAAACGTTTCTAATTCCTTTGTAATTCACCAGTATATGCTCCGACTTCAACTTCTTCTGGACATCTTTGAGCGACAAACCGCTCTTCTTCAGCTTGACTATTCTCTCTCTGACGTATTGCGTGAACTTCTTCGAATGCTGTGCGCCAGGAGGCGCGTTTTGCACGGTCGCAAATACTTCGGGCATTTTCGATTGAAATTCGATTCAATCGAACTTCTCCGTCTTTCAGACCTTCGATTCCGAATACCGACGCGCAAATTTGCATAAGCTACACTGCCTGCGCAGGCATGGCGCATACTGTAGCCATGATAAGGCAACGTATCGTGCTAAGACAGCCCACCGCGCGAGTTCAACACGAACACGCGCGCTACCGCGCAAATAGGACGTAACTTCCGGACGGGACTGTACCAAGGTCGCACGACGTCGTCATGGTCTCAGCCTGTGGTGTCAGGGGTCCTTGCAGTTGTCTCAGTTGTCCAGGTAGTAGGTCTCTCAGTCGAAGCAGTTTGTCAAGAGTCTCAGAATTGTCAACGGTCTCAGGAATGGTCTTAGGTCTCAGGAAGGGTCTCAGGTCTGATTCGAATAGGTACAGTACCGTAATACTGTACCAATCAAGACAACGCACGAAATCGACAGTAGCACGACGATAGCTGAAGAGAATCAAATACTTCAATTGGCACAGCGTTTCGTCACCAAACTCTCAAGTATGCTCCTATCACCTTTGAGACATCTGCTCCCCAACGAGAACAACAAACTACAGTACGCCTTGCCAATTTCAAGTGCCCAAGTTTGAACTAGGTACGGTGCGCGCCACACCAGTGCCGAGCCCAATTTGCCAAAGACGCGCTTCAAATGTCATTACAGTGTATGCCTCAGTATAGCATTGCATATCACAACCTTTGGAGATGGTTACTTGGCCACAGTTGTCTATACAAATTTGGAAGAGACAAGACGAGAAAGTGCAAAAATCTTACAAGGTTTGTATGCATTACTAAATTAAAACATGTTATTAAAATGTACGCCTCTGCATTACATGATGTATGTAGCACAACTTTCAAATGATTATAATTGCAGAACTATATGTTCAGAAATTTAACAGAGACGAAACAAATACTTTCAAAAATCTGATGCCTTTGTAGGTATTACTATAGAGAATTGCATTCGGCTTGCTATAACATCGTCTAGCATACGAATGACATTATTTGGCGTGTCAACGGCAATCGAAACTCAACACAAGGGTAACAACGCCTATAGTACAAATACTGTATATAATACATATTAGTAGAACAATTAGGTATGTAGACTTGTGTACGTTACAACAACTTTCAGAAAATAACAAAGGAGATGAGCTTTCACAAGTTGGAGCAGACGCCTCTCCAGTGAATCATCAGAGACTTATGGATAACACCAAGTGGATGAGCTAGCTCCTTGCAGTGCAAGTGGGGACGTTTACAGAAACGGCTGAAAAGACACCTAACTACATCGCATAAGCTTCAGGGCGGGAGGGAGGCACTGCCACAAGTCAGGGCATCCACTCACACTGAACACGATCACATCACTCACAGTAACACGACAACACAAGGTTTGACGTTTATTCTACAAAAGGAACAAACAAATAAACAATTGCGATCGATTGGACCTAACGGCGTTCTTCACAGTCTCTCTTCAGTTGTCCCAGCAGCTTCAGGAGTGAGAGCATGAAGTGAGAGCTCCCAGAGGTGACGCAGTTCAGCCAGTAGAGTCAGTCGTTAGAGGCGAAGCAATGGAGTCGCAGTGTCCACTCCAGCAGGTGGCCCTTCAAGGCAGCAGGAGAGGAGGTCCTTGGTGAAGTGGGCGCCCTAGTCCACCACTGTCATGTCTCTGTTTGCCAGTGGTTGTCACGCTGTCGCCCCACTGGGAGCGAGTTATTGGACACGCGCCCCTGCAAGATTGTTGCATGGATTTGGCCAAATCGTGCCACGGAAATAATGAAGATCCACTCTCTGTAGCTACTCACCTTTTAGCTATCACAGCCTTGGACTGAATGAGTCATTTCGGGTCGGATTCGCCCCGCTTCGCTCCAGGGTGTACAACTGCAGAGGCAGGGAAATCGCGCAGCGCCCAACCGACACGACGACATGGTGGCAGAAATCGACCACACTCAGAAGCTGATGAAGCTAAACACACCAAAATACTACCACCTTGTGACACTCTAAATCTGCAAGACTTTCCGCATGCGGCACAATTAGGAAAGTTGTTGCCCGCGACGCTGTAAACAGTCAAAATTTTCCATGTGGTGCGCAACGAGTATTCGAAATCTTGTCTTCAAGCCTAAAATAGCGAATTTTTCGCTTACGGCGCTAATTTTGGACGAATTAGCACCAAAACGGAAAAATTGTCTTCCATATTGTTTTTGCCTCGCCAACCAGCGAAGTATGACTACGCCACTGAGCATCACATCACAACGACTCTACCTTAGCATGTCGCAGCAAATGTCCGACAAATATGCGATCCGGCCGGCCCCGTCTGGCTGATCCCTTCACGATTTCCGCTCACTGCGAACTTGACAGTCCGGCGGAGAAAATTCGGGAGCGTTTGGCCTTCTCATTTCTTCCTCGATCGATTGCTTTGCGTTTATTTCCGCAAGTACACAATGTATAGAACTTAGTGCCAGCATAGCAACACACTGTGTAAGGAATACCGTAACTTAGTGCTAACTTAGTAAGAGCTAGCTGTAGTTAGTGTTACCGTACTATCAAGCCTGATCCGCTTAAGACGCGTCAGTTTTAAACTGCACAGACCAGATGCGTGTACATTTGACAATGTCCAGACACACGGCGTCGTATCATGCCAATATCATATAGCGAACGCGGCGATATCACTGAGCTTTAGATCAGCTGTACAGACAACCGTATCGTGGGAAAAGCTACACTTGGTTTGTGGCACACGTTCTCAACACACTTTCTCCAGATGCGGCTAACGATGTGTACAAAGTTCACTATACTGTTCACCAAAATTTGACAGACGCAAAGTATAGGTTGAACTTTTTACACACACAGCTTGTTCGATTTCTTGACCCCAACTGGATATACATAAGTCATGATTTTGAAACGGCTCAGTTTTCATAGCAGATGCTTTTGCGTTTGCCATGCTCTCAGGCGACAAAACAACGAAAAGTGACTATTTCTACTGTAATTGCTAAAACTAACAATTTACTGGGCGAAATCTAATGATTTTTGCAAGGAAAAAATTCTGAATGTGTGTCTATGTTGTGTCAAAATTTGAGGAAGATTCGTTTGAAAATGACCGAGTTATAGCCAAACAGAATCGGGAATAGATACGTGCGCCACCCTGTACTTAGTTTTCAGAAAACTAATTTAAACTACATACTTGCTTACAAACTACTTACTTAGGAAGTACTTACTTAGTTTCAAGCTACCACCACTAATTCACACCACATGTTCAATGCGTTTAGAAGTGCGAGGATTCTTGGGAGGGCGTTAGGGAAATTCTGTCCCAACTGAAGGCAAAAATGAAGGAGCTGTATGGGCTGGAGAAGATCGTCAGTCGCATGCAAGAGTTTCTCCAAGAGGACTACGGATCCCTTAAAGAGAAGTAAGACGGCCCATGACAAACTTGTACTAGTTTGACTGAGAACACGTTCACTGGAAAGCATTGAAGGTACCCGAATCACGCCAACGTGGAAGCGCTCAAGGGCATCCTGAAACAGGCCAAGCCGTCACTAGGAGGCGAGTTGCCTCAGCCATGGGCGGACCATTTCAAGAAGGCGCAGTTTTGGAGGCAGCGAATGGAGGCGGCTGCGGCAAACGCCAGTCCTGGGCAAGTTTCAGCGCCCACCATGGTAGACGACAACAACGCCATCCAGCTGACCTGGGAAAAGGAAGGCGAATCGGCGCTGCTGCTGTTTGACTCGGAAGTAGACATGGCTGGCCAGGGACTGACAAGGAGCCGTGTCAATGGCTCATCACCACTTGTGCTTGGATTCACTGGTTTCCAATTGGCTTTCATCAGCGTGAATGTATGTGGGCAGTAGTTGGAGTCTTGGCAGAGAGACATCTACCTACCGGCATGAAAGAATGATAAGATTTCAGGCACTGAACACGGACGTGCTAAAGGCGACGCTTGCTTCAATTCACACGATCAATCTGTCGTCTTCGAAGCCTTATAACCTCGTGCTGGTCGGATCAGAAGACAAGCTGAAGGTCGCCAAGGAAATCCTCCTTGAGAGGAAGATGACTGCAGTGCAGGACGCGCTGCTGGATTCCGCTAGCAACAAAACAGGCCACAACCATAGCAGCGGTTAGTGCTTCGTAGTGTTTAGTACTCTTGGCGTTCAGACATTGGTCTAATTGCAATGAACTCTTTGTTTTAAGGGGAACTCTTTCAAAAGGACTGCTGCATGCTTCTCCAGGTGCGTATCACACAACGATGTGGTCGTGTACGTGTAACAAATCGGTCTTAAAAGTTTTAGTCTTGTACTGTGACTGACATCTGTCTTTGTGTAAAGAATGCGAGTACTCGCCGGTCTCATCGCTCTGCTTGGCGCCAAAATTCTAATTGTTGCCTATCGACGTGTCATTGACAAATGATCAGTGAAAAAATCTGAGACCTATGACAAAACAGCCCGAGATTGTCTGTCTACGACTTTCCAACGCCTAGATATGAGAGTGTTCGGTTAGTAAGGAGCTTTCCTGTAGGTATCGCCGCCCCCCCCCCCCCCCCCCGCCTGTGTCGCCCGCCTTAGGGCAGGCTAGAAAGCTTCACAATGAAGAATTGGCAAATTCTCGACGGATTTGTTGCAGAACTCGCTGCGGAAGTTTTTGACCGCGAATTGGAGCCCGTCTGGCAAACTGACCAAGCCCGACAATGGAGACTATGGGAATGGACACCCCTCAAGAAGCATCGTCTGGACGACGAACCTGGTTCGCGAGGGGAGCCTCCTGTGCGCCGACGCTGCAGAGCAACTGGTCAACACTTACATATGCTAGCGGCGTGGGTGCCTGGGTTCTGGATGCTGTTGCGGAGAACGGTGAGAGTTCTTGTGGTGTTTACATTTAGATGAGATGATGTGTGGTGATAAGCAGACATCACACTGGGCTTGGGAACTGGAACAAGCTGTGTGTGTAAAAAGTTCAACCTATACTTTGCGTCTGTCAAATTTTGGTGAACAGTATAGTGAACTTTGTACACATGTTAGCCGCATCTGGAGAAAGTGTGTTGAGAACGTGTGCCACAAACCAAGTGTAGCTTTTCCCACGATACGGTTGTCTGTACAGCTGATCTAAAGCTCAGTGATATCGCCGCGTTCGCTATATGATATCGGCATGATACGACGCCGTGTGTCTGGACATTGTCAAATGTACACGCATCTGGTCTGTTCAGTTTAAAACTGACGCGTCTTAAGCGGATCAGGCTTGATAGTACGGTAACACTAACTACAGCTAGCTCTTACTAAGTTAGCACTAAGTTACGGTATTCCTTACACAGTGTGTTGCTATGCTGGCACTACCTAAGTTCTATACATTGTGTACTTGCGGAAATAAACGCAAAGCAATCGATCGAGGAAGAAATGAGAAGGCCAAACGCTCCCGAATTTTCTCCGCCGGACTGTCAAGTTCGCAGTGAGCGGAAATCGTGAAGGGATCAGCCAGACGAGGCCGGCCGGATCGCATATTTGTCGGACATTTGCTGCGACATGCTAAGGTAGAGTCGTTGTGATGTGATGCTCAGTGGTTGGCGAGGCAAAAACAATATGGAAGACAATTTTTCCGTTTTGGTGCTAATTCGTCCAAAATTAGCGCCGTAAGCGAAAAATTCGCTATTTTAGGCTTGAAGACAAGATTTCGAATACTCGGTACGCGCCACATGGAAAATTTTGACTGTTTACAGCGTCGCGGGCAACAACTTTCCTAATTGCGCCGCATGCGGAAAGTCTTGCAGATTTACAGTGTCACAAGGTGGTAGTATTTTGGTGTGTTCAGCTTCATCAGCTTCTGCGTGTGGTCGATTTCTGCCACCATGTCGTCGTGTCGGTTGGGCGCTGCGCGATTTCCCTGCCTCTGCAGTGGTACACCCTGGGGCGAAGCGGGGCGAATTCGACCCGAAATGACTCATTGAGTCCAAGGCTGTGATCGCTAAAAGGTGAGTAGCTACAGAGAGTGGATCTTCCTTATTTCCGTGGCACGATTTGGCCAAACGCATGCAATAATCTTGCAGGGGCGCGTGACCAATAACTCGCTCCCAGTGGGGCGACAGCGTGGCAACCGCTGGCTAACAGAGACATGGCAGTGGTGGACTAGGCCGCCCACTTCACCAAGGACCTCCTCTCCTGCTGCCTTGAAGGGCCTCCTGCTGGAGTGGACACTGCGACTCCATTGCTTCGCCTCTAACGACTGACTCTACTGGCTGAACTGCGTCACCTCTGGGAGCTCTCACTTCATGTTGTCACTCCTGAAGTCGCTGGAACAACTGATGAGAGGATGTGAAGAGCACTGTTAGGTCCCATAGATCGCAATTGTTCGTTTGTTTGTTTCCTTTGAAGAATAAACGTCAAACCTTGTGTTGTCGTGTTGCTGTGAGTGAGGTGTTTGTGTTCAGTGTGAGTGGGTGCCCTGACTTGTTGCAGTGCCTCCATCCTGTTATTATGATGCTTATGCGATGCAGTTAGCAGTTTAGGCGTTTCACGTCCCCAGTTGCACTGCAAGAAGCTAGCGCGTCCACTTGGTGTTATCCATAAGTCTCTGATGATTCACTGGAGAGGCGTCTACTCCAACTTGTGAAAGCTCATCTCCTTTGTAATCTTCTGAAAGTTGCTGCAATGTAAGCAAGCCTACATAATTGTTCTACTAATATGTATTATATACAATATTTGTACTATAGGCGTTGTTACCCTTGTGTTGAGTTTCGATTGCCGTTGACACGCCAAATAATGTCATTCGTATGCCAGACAAGCCGAATGCGAATCTCTTCTTTAGTAATACATGCAAATGCGTAAGATTTTTGAAACCATTTATTTCGTCTCGGTCAAATTTCTGAAAATATAGTTCTACCAAATGTAATCATTTCCAAAGTTGTGCTACAAATATCATGTAATGCAGAGACGTACATTTTGATAACAATTTTAATCTAGCAATTCATACAAACCCCGTAACGTTTTTGGCACTTCCTCGTTTTGTCTTCCAAATTTATCTGGACAACTGTGACCAAGTAACCATCTGTAAAGGTTGTGATACACTATGCAATTCTGAGGCATACACTGTAATGACATTTGAAGCGCGTCTTTGGCAAATTGGGCTCGGCACTGGTGTGACGCGCGACCTTACCTAGTTCAAACTTGGGCACTTGAAATTGGCAAGGCGTACTGTAGCTTGTTGTTTTCGTTGGGGAGCAGATGCCTCGAAGGTGATAGGAGCATACCTGAAAGTTCGGTGACCAAACGCTGTGCCAATTGAACTATTTGATTCCCTTCAGCTATCGTCGTGCTACTGTCGATTTCGTGCGTTGTCTTGATTGGTACAGTATTACGGTACTGTACCTATTCGAATCAGACCTGAGACCCTTCCTGAGACCTTTGACCATTCCTGAGACCTTTGACCATTCCTGAGACCTTTGACCATTCCTGAGACCGTTGACAATTCTGAGACTCTTGACAAATTGCTTCGACTGAGAGACCTGCTACCTGGACAACTGAGACAACTGCAAGGACCCCTGACACCACAGGCTGAGACCATGACGACGTCTTGCGACCTTGGTATGTCCTTCAGTGTTGTGGGCAGTCCTTTCGAAAGCGTGCAAGTGATGAAGGAGACTGACGGGCGAGGCGTGAGACCGCTGAATCCCAGGGCGATGGTGACCCCTCTCTGGAGCATCAATTCGAATTCGTATGAGAAGTGTGAGACAATCGAGAAGTCAGTTGACAGTTTCCTCAGTGGATTCAGTGGTCCCAAGCACTCGTGCGCGATCGACTCCTTCGTGGACATGATGGCCATGACTGTGATCCCTGAATTGCAGCACACGCGACCCGTTGGCCCCCTCATGGAGAAGTTGCAGACCAACTTCGCTGGACGCCGACTCTGCACTCAGAGAGTGGAGAATTTCAAGGACCAAAAGAAGCCCACTGAGGACCAATTGGCCAACTACACTCTGAAGGCTAGAATGAACGTCTCCTACATGGCTGAACCCGTCTGGGACACTGCCCTGACACTCTTCCCCAAGGATTTTGAGCCCAAGGGCACTGCGTTCGCGGCTATCAACAGCCTGCCAGATGGACTGACTACCACTGACGCTGAGAAGGCCAAGATTGGACTGGAAGTAAAGACCAAATGCGAGAATGGCCACATCTGCACCAAGCACGAGGCCAAGATTGTCGTCAACGCGCCCATTGAAGTGACTTCGACTGAGACGTTGCAAGACAAACTGAACGATGGCCTGAAATTGTTCGAACTGGAGTTCTGTGGTCACGTGGACTGTTTCAACAAAGGAGTGAAGCGAACCATCGAGACTGTGGATCCCAAGCAGTTTGTCTTCCTGGACGCCAACTTTGAAGACGCTGAACACACCAAGCGATTGGCTGTCCCAGAGGTGTTGAAAGTTGGCGAAGTGTCGTACCGTCCGATTGGCCTGATTCGCCATGCCAGTGCTCACTTTGTCGCTGTGACTGAATTTGTGCCTGGACAGTGCTTCATTCTGAATGACTTGCGCACCACTTCGCCTTGTACGGTGTCACTGCAGAAGTGCTGTGAGTTGCTCTCGGCATCAGACACTGGCTACAGTAGTCCGTTGAAAGGTGTCACTCTGGTGGTGTTGCGACGAATCGAACCGACTGGACCGCTGGCTCACTCCCAAGCGCAGAGCGAGACCGTAGACCAAGACCAGCAGCCCTGCCACGTTCCAGTTGAAGTGGGACCGTTCACTGTAGTGACGCACAGTAGAAAGAGACGCCAAACCACCAGACCGCTGGATGCCGTTGAGCCGCACAATCCGCTTTCGATTCAAGATGGTCAGACAGCTGGCAAAGTTAAGCGGGGAAGAGTAGAGCACTTGCAAAGTGAAAGGGTGCAAATCTTGCCCGGTAGTCAAGACTTGCCTAAGCAAAACCGACTTTCGAAAGCTCAAAGGCAAAGACAAAGAGACAAAGAGAAGCAGCAATCGTCGGCGACACAACGGAAAACAATGTCGTTAGTCGACAGCGAGGTGACCAAAGCATTAGACCGAGCGCGCAAGCGACGTGCCAGAGTTACTAGAACTGAATATGAGATAGATATAGACAAACAGTTGGACCGAAAACGGAAGCAACGTGCCAGAGACGCTAGGACCAAAGATGAGATAGAGACAGACAGACTGTTGAACCGCACACAAATGCTACGCGCCAGAGACATTAGAACCGAAGATGAGATCGAGACAGACAGACAATTGAACCGCATGCAAATGCAACGTGCCAGAGACACTAGGACTGAAGATGAGATAGATATAGACAAACAGATGGACCGTAAACGAAAGCAACGTGCCAGAGAAGCTAGGACCGCAGATGAGATAGAGACAGACAGACTACTGGACTGCAAACAAAGGCAACTCGCCAGAAACGCTAGACCTGAAGAGGAAACAGCAGCAGACAGACATTTGGACCGCAAACAAAGGCAACTCGCCAGAAACGCAAGAACTGAAGAGGACGCAGCAGCAGACAGACATTTAGACCGCAAACAAAGGCAACTCGCTAGAAACGCTAGAACTGAAGAGGAAACAGCAGCAGACAGAGATTTGGACCGCAAACAAAGGCAACTCGCTAGAAACTCTAGAACTGAAGAGGAAATAGCAACAGACAGACAACTGGACCGCAAGCAAAAGCACAGTGCCAGAACAAATAGACCTCTGTCAGCAATTGAGATGGACTACGAGAACTGTTGTAGTTGTGGATCTAGAATTCCTTGCATGAGCTGTTCCAAGATGCTATTTCCTGATCAGTCAAAAGCTGTAAAGATGCTTTCTCCAGCGTGCGTGACAATTGGGCTGAAGATACCAGACAAAGTATGCAGTGTATGCCAACAGAATCTCAAACAAGACAGAATCCCAGCTCGCTCATGGTACAATGGCCTCTCACTTGATCCTGTTCCAGATGTTATCAAGACATTGAACTTTCTCGAACGACGGTTTGTGTGCAAAATACAGACTTACATGACGTTGCTTGTTTCGCTCGGCCTCAGCCGAGCGAACCCTATCAAGAGCTCGGCGTGCGTGCGTGTGTGCGTACGTACGTGCGTGCGTACGTACGTCACGCTCGCTTCGGGCTTAATAACTCGCTCGTCCGACGTCGTAGGATGGAGTTTGAGACATCGGCGAGTAGCCCGCGGACTCCTCTAGCCACCTGAGTAGACAAACCAAAAATAAATTTTCAAACTCGCGCGCTACAGTATCCCAAAGTGGGGTCCATTTTTAGACAAAAGTTGACCGAAGCTAGTCAAATCGCATATCAAAGTGAAGCCCTCGAGCTCCTGAGCACGAATCCGACAACAAAAAGTTTCAAAAGTTTAAACAGAGAGCTACAGTAACCAAAACGCGTCGAAAACTGGAAACGACACGCTTACTTCGGGCTTAATAACTCGCTTGTCTGACGTCGCTGGGTTGAGTTCGACACATCGACGGGTAGCCCTCGGACTACTCTCGCCATCTGAGTGTTCAAAACTGAAATAAGTTTTCAAACTCGCGCGCTACAGTATCCCAAAGTGAGGTCCCTTTCAAGGCAAAACTTGACCGAAGCTAGTCAAATCGCATATCAAAGTGAAGCCCTCGAGCTCCTGAGCACGAATCCGACAACAAAAAGTTTCAACAGTTTAAACAGAGAGCTACAGTAACCAAAACGCGTCGAAAACTGGAAACGACATGCTTGCTTCGGGCTTGATAACTCGCTTGTCTGACGTGGCTGGGTTGAGTTCGACACATCGACGGGTAGCCCTCGGACTACTCTCGCGAACTGTGACGTCGAAATAATAACAAGTTTTAAAAATTGCGCGCTACAGTATCCCGAAGTAATGTCCGCGAGAAGTCAAAACTTCATCGAACCTAGTCGAATCGCATATCAAAGTGAAGCGCTCGACCTCCTGAGCAAGAATCCGACAACAAAAAGTTTCAAAAGGTCAATGAGAGGGCAACAGTAACCAAAACGAGATGAAAACTGCAGATTTTGGTTTGTTATATCTTGGCACTCGTGCGTTGCAGAGCGGCGGTCTTGACATCGCTGAAGAGCTCACTGCAAGGCAACATCAAATCATGCTCACAATTAACCTGTAGTTTTGCGTTAGATTCCAGTGTCTTTTTTTAAATTTAGTCTGAAAAGATGATTTTCTTGCTGTAAAGAATTAAACCCGAGCGATACTAATGTTGCGTAGCAAGACCACTCCAAAAAGTGTAGTCGCGAGGAGAGTCAAAGACGCTGCACGAAACCGGAAAGGGCCTTCCTACAATCTCAGTAAAAATTCAATGCTCAAAACCACTCCGCTTTTTAAAAGAGACT
>JASAMZ010003509.1:0-72039 GCA_030248115.1 Linhomoeus sp. GSCO2_2
TGCAACGCACGAGTGCCAATATATAACAAACCAAAGTCTGCAGTTTTCATCGCGTATTGGTTACTGTAGCCCTCTCATTAGGACCTTTTGAAACTTTTTGTTGTCGGATTCTTGCCCAGGAGGTCGAGCGCTTCATTTTGATATGCGATTCGACTAGGTTCGATGAAGTTTTGACTTTTCGCGGACATTACTTCGGGATACTGTAGCCGCAATTTTTAAAACTTGTTATTATTTCGACGTCACAGTTCGCTAGAGTAGTCCAAGAGCTACCCGTCGATGCGTCGAACTCAACCCAGCGACGTCAGACAAGCAAGTTATTAAGCCCGAAGCAAGCGTGTCGTTTCCAGTTTTCGACGCGTTTTTGTTACTGTAGCACTATTTTTAAACTTTTGAAACTTTTTGTTGTCGGATTCGTGCTCAGGAGCTCGAGCGCTTCACTTTGATATGCGATTTGACTAGCTTCGGTCAACTTTTGTCTTAAAATGGACCACACTTTGGGATACTGTAACGCGCGGGTTTGAAAACTTATTTCAGTTTTGAACACTCAGATGGCGAGAGCAGTCCGAGCGCTACCCGTCGATGTGTCGAACTCAACCCGGCGACGTCAGACGAGCGAGTTATTAAACCCGAAGCAAGCGTGTCGTTTCCAGTTTTCGACGCGTTTTGGCTACTGTAGCTCTCTGTTTAAACTTTTGAAACTTTTTGTTGTCGGATTCGTGCTCAGGAGCTCGAGCGCTTCACTTTGATATGCGATTTGACTAGCTTCGGTCAACTTTTGTCTTAAAATGGACCCCACTTTGGGATACTGTAGCGCGCGAGTTTGAAAACTTATTTCAGTTTCGACCACTCAGACGGCGAGAGGAGTCCGCAGGCTACTCGACGATGTCTCAAACTCCACCCTGCGACGTCGGACGAGCGAGTTATTAAGCCCAAAGCGAGCGTGACGCACGTACGTACGTACGCACGTACGTACGTACGCACGTACGTACGTACGTACGCACGTACGCACGCCGAGCTCTTGATAGGGTTCGCTCGGCTGAGGCCGAGCGAAATAACGCCAATGTTACAGTTCGCCAAAGTTAGCCAAGAAGTGCCACCGCGTAAGCTTCCCATGTCGAGTAGTGGCGCCAGTGCTGGACAGCCACCGCGATGGCACTTTTAGGCCAACTTTGACGAACTGTAACATTGGCGTTATTTAAGCTGCAGAGTCGACCTTTGCGGCATTTGAAAGCTCATTTTTATACTCCACAAAAAAGTGTGGAGTATATAGCGTTTGTGCGCGAAACGCAGAAAATTACAGTCAACGGCGTTCGCGCGTAAAGCGGCCGATTTGCAAACGGTCTTTTGCGTTGGGTAGGCCTAGTAAGTGGGCAACCTGCACGACACATGGGGTCACGCTGCGGGACTCCGTTGGCGGGAAATTCAAAAATTTAAATTTTCAAAGTACTGAAAATTGGGTTGGGCAAGGTAGAACTCGAAAAAGTTGCATATAATGGTATATACTATCTTTTGATATGTTGTAGTACTCGATAGTGCCGAACACGCAAAAAAGAATTGGATCGCTGCGGGACCCATTTTGGCGCCAAATTTGAAAAATTCGCGAATTTTGGCCCCGGGTCGACTTTGACGGGCTGCTGTGCGAGCTAGGTAGCAGCTAGAGCGACGAGACTACTCTTGTTGCTCCTTCCCAGATGTCCTCTATCGAATGAGCCGTGAACGGAGAAAATCGGCCGAAACACAAAAAACTTTCTTACACTGCGACTTTTTTGACTCCGGGGTCGAAAATTGCGATTTTCACATTTCGGCGTCTATAGCGCTCGAATGCGTTGCCGAATCGTTCCAAAAGTAATTTCAAACGATTCTACGTTGAAATCTGGTCCAGAAAAGTGTTTTTGGCAAATTTGCAGAGCTACAGTAACCCTGCCGCGTCCATTTGAACATTGGGTGTCAGGTCGACTTTTGCGATATTATACTCGATTGCGGGGTTTTCGGGGGCGCTGATTACGAATTTGGCATTCGTTTATCGTTTAGATAATGTTTAACATACTTATGACGGATTTGCATGCTACCGTACCCCAACTGCAGAATTTCGGTTCCGGGGGTCCATGGGAAGCTAGGGGTGTTGTATGTCGATTCTGGGGTATTTTGGGATGTAGACCACGAATTCGGCATTACTTTTGCGATTGGGAGTGTCAGGAGGCCACAACAGCAGAGGAGTCACCGTGCGTAGGAGTTCAAATTTGTGGAGTATACTGCGTCCCCCAGACGACTTGCCTGGTCTTTTGCATTTGACGGTGCAAGCCGCGTGAAGATGTGGCGCCTGTTGTTTCCAGTGGAGCACTATCCGGAAATTTGAAGTTTGCTGTGGAATCAAGCCATTTTGTAACACATGTAATGGTATAGTTTTGTGTCTATCGTGTGCAAGTTGCATTCGTCTAGGTTAATTCACGCAAAAGTTATTAAGATTTCTGATTTGCTGGATTCAGAAAGCCACCCTGTGCATAGGTACATGTCAGCGCCAACCGGCCAGGGGGGGGGGGGGGGGTCGGGGTGGAAGGGGGGGGGGGACCTGTAGGTAAGTGAGAAAATTGAAATTTTCGAATTTCGCCGTAGAAGAGTAGTAGAGACGGATGGCTAGTGTAGGGGAAGTGACATAACAGTACGTAGGGAAGGCTATGCGACATCACTCAGTTGGCAACAGTGGAACCGTACTGCAGGATTGTGCTTGAGAGCGAGCTACTGATTGCAAAATTTTACAACGAGGAAATTTGAGGGGCAAAAGAATTGGTCGAACCGCGGATTCGAACCAAACAAGGCAGCACTGCTGTGTAGAAGCTGGCAACGATAACAACGCCTCTATAGACGGTGGAGTGCGACATTTTATCTAACCGTTTTATGACAAGGCAACGCAATCTAAATGGCGCTACGGATGGGGTATCGAGTGGTCGAGCGGACGATCCAGCAAGCACTAAGGCACTTCTTCAATCGTGGGGTTTGGCTATTCTGTGCTATTTTGATTCAGTTTGAAGGAACCATAACACTAAAGTTCGCGAACTAGCGCAACAAGTCAATTAATTGTCCCTTTGTTTGGCAATTTGCGCGATTCTACATATTTCGATCGATTGCAGACTGCAACAAAGTGCAATCTCGAAAATACCGTAGTCAACGCGATCCGCTTATGACAATTCAAATTTAAACTTCGTTATATTGTCTGACCAATCAACGCGTATTTTGCGATTTGAATCTCACTCAAGACGCTGTGATGTTGCGTCATCTGTCAGTTTTGTGGTGTGCGGTTTTCTGCGAGTGCAAGTGAGCGATATTTTTGCCGTCTTAGGGGAGTGAGTGAAGTCGTGAATAAGAGTGAGTGCGTGAGCGAACATTTCGTCTGGCGTCGTAGGAAGGAGTTTGAGATATCGTCGGGTAGCCCGCGGACTCATCTAGCCACCTGAGTAGTCAAACCAAAAATAAGTTTTCAAACTCGCGCGCTACAGTATCCCAAAGTGGGGTCGGGTCCATTTTAAGACAAAAGTTGACCGAGGCTAGTCAAATCGCATTTCAAAGTGAAGCGCTCGAGCTCCTGAGCACGAATCCGACAACAAAAAGTTTCAAAAGTTTAAACAGAGAGCTACAGTAACCAAAACGCGTCGAAAACTGGAAACGACACGCTTGCTTCGGGCTTAATAACTCGCTTGTCTGACGTCGCTGGGTTGAGTTCGACACATCGACGGGTAGCCCTCGGACTACTCTCGCCATCTGAGTTCAAAACTAAAATAAGTTTTCAAACTCGCGCGCTACAGTATCCCAAAGTGAGGTCCATTTTAAGACAAAAGTTGACCGAAGCTAGTCATTAAATCGCATATCAAAGTGAAGCGCTCGAGCTCCTGAGCACGAATCCGACAACAAAAAGTTTCAAAAGTTAAACAGAGAGCTACAGTAACCAAAACGCGTAGAAAACTCGAAAGGACACGCTTGCTTCGGGCTTAATAACTCGCTTGTCTGACGTCGCTGTGTTGAGTTCGAAACATCGACGGGTAGCCCTCGGACAAACAAGTCTCTTTTAAAAAGCGGAGTGGGTTTGAGCTTTGTACTTGTACTGAGCTTGCAGCGAGGCCCTTTCCGTGTTCGTGTAACCTCTCGAGTCTTCTCACGACCTCTCTTATTGGAGTGGTCTTGCTACGCAACATTGGGGTCGCCCGGGTTTAATTCTTTACAGCAAGAAAATGTGTTTTAAAAACTACAATTTAAAAAAGCCACCTCTGTAACTTTAGTTTTGGACGCGTTTTGGCTACTGTAGCGCTATGTTTAAACTTTTGAGCCTTTTTGTTGTTAGATTCGTGCTCAGAAGCTCGAGCGCTTCATTTTGATATGCAATTTGACCAGATTCGGTCAACTTTTGTCTTAAAATGGACCCCACTTTCGGATACTGTAGCGCTCGAATTTGAAAACTTGTTCTAGTTTTGACTACTCAGATGGCTAGAGGAGTCCGCAAGCTACTCGACGATGTCTTAAACTCCTTCCTACGACGTCAGGCGAGCGAGTTATAGAGCCTGCGACTATGCCAAAATTACCACTTTCTGACGCGTTTTGGTTACTGTAGCGGTCTGCTTAAACGTATGAAACTTTTAGTTGTCAAATTCGTGCTCAGGAGCTCGAGCGCTTCACTTTGATATGCGATTTGACTAGGTTCGGTCAACTTTTGTCTTAAAATGGACCCCACTTTGCGATACTGTAGCGCTCGAATTTGAAAACTCATTCTAGGTTCGACCACTTAGAAGGCTAGAGGAGTCCGCGGGCTACCCGACGATGTCTCAAACTCCTTCCTACGACGTCAGACGAGCGAGTTATTAAGCCCGAAGCGAGCGTGACGCACGAACGTACGTACGAACGTACGTACGAACGTACGAACGTACGCACGTACGCACGCCGAGCTCTTGATAGGGTTCGCCCGGCTGAGGCCGGGCGAAAAAAGAGTATACGAAACAAAGAAGTAGAATCAGGACGTAAATAACGAAGCAGAGCCGCCGGGAATACTTAAAAGGAACACCGTAGTGTCCAGCGGGCGAAAGAAGACAGAGACGCGAGAGCTGAGAGACGAGAGCAAGATAGAAACCGCCAGACCGCGCAGCAAGCGAAAGAGAAGTGACAACAGAGAAGTAAGCGACGCGAACAAGACAGAGAGAGAACGGTCGCTTCGAGGGCAACGAGCCGGAAGAGAACAACAGAGACGCGATCAAAACAGGCAGAAACCCATCGCCACGAGGGCAAAGAAAGAATTGGAAGATCACGCACAACGGAGACGCGATCGAGACAGACAGAAAACCGTCCCCACGAAGGCAAACGAGCCGAAAGGTCACGCACAACAGAGACGCGAACAAGACGGAGAACACACCGCTCCAGCCAGAGCAGAGACAACAGACCAGACCACGCCCAGATACGGTGCAGCGCTCATTCCAAATTCTGCCTCGGCGAGTTCAATCTCCAGTGCCGCCACTGCGGTGCCCTCCATTTCAAGGAGGAATTGAGATTGACCAACCAACACAAGGACGAGTTCAAAAACTGCTGCCATTCCGGTGGAGTCAAACTTCCTTGTCTCAAACCATCTCCCAAGGAACGGAGCTGGCTTTTTCATGGGAGAACGGCAGACTCTAAAAACTTCTTGAAAACATCAGGAGCTACAACATGTTGCCTAACTGGGCGATCCGAACAGTGGGATGATAGGCTCTGAGAAGGAATTGAGTTGTGGAATACTCGCAATACGCGACAAATATGCCACTTGAAGCTCATTCTGATAATGCAAAGTTCGTAGGATCGTGCGCCGTGCTGATGTCTAGGTGTGAGAGTTGCAGCTGCAGGATGAGTGCAATGCCATGGAAGTATCAGAGGGCGAATCTGGAGCCGTTCATGCCCTTGAAGAAGAGTTTACCGCCGCGCCGCCGTCGTCGTCAAGCGAGCGGTCGATGGCACAGGCACCAGCTATCGTTAATGTACTGGACATGGCTCTTAGGCGAAGTTCTCCGCGTCGCCATCATTTTGCTGGTTGACGTCAGACGCATAACTTTACAGTCGTGCACCCTCAACTGCGTTCCCCTTGAAGGGTTTGGAGGTCGCTTCTCAGTTCGCTGACAGCACACGTCACGTGTTGAGTTTTATTATTTTATCATTCTTCACTGGCGGCTGAATTTTGAGAAGACGTGCCCCATGCAAATTTGAAATTAATTTTGTCGGGGCTGACGCAGGCCACTGCCGCATGTTAGCACAGCCGCCTGCTTCGAAGTTGTTTGTTGCACTCACTTAACTGCTTGGTGGCTGGAAAGTGAAACGTTGGTTTAGCATCCCGGTCTCGACTTGAACCAACGGCGCTTGACTTGCGACAGGTGTGGTTTTAGAGCCGACGTCCTGCTTTGTTTGCTTTGTGGGGCAGGACCCGACGGCGAATCCAGCACGTAGGTAGTCAGTTTCAGCGGCGTCTGCGCAGATCCTCTCCCTCTCATTTCCTTGGGGGAATGTGGGCAATAGAGACGTCTTGCCGACATTTAAATGTAATAGCCGATGACCATATTTTGGACCATTGATGACCATCAATGGCCATTGCGTCTCACGAGTCACAAATTTAGCTCAGCGTCCCTATTAGTGTGCGTCAAATGAGTGGGTCGGCGGTCAGGGTTGATGTCTTGAGGAGATTGGATTGTGATCGTATCGTGGTATGGTATTTCAAATTTCAAAAGTCGGGGCTGTGGCTGGACACTCTTGAATACCATATCCGTCGTCTATGTACCTGTACACTCAATTGCGCACCTTGTCAGGTTTGGAGGTCGTGGCTGCAGTTTCACTGCAACGCAATCACGACCCAAATTCATCACAGCGTATACTGCTGAACAAACAACGGGATAGGGCCAAGAAATATTGGTGCAAAAGCCTTTCTTCCACGTTTCGGAGCTCAATTCACTCCATCATCAGAACGAACAACCCAGCTCGCTGAAAACGTATCACAATTCTCTATTTCGCCCTTGAATTGATCCCTTAATCTCCGAACGGTGTCGCCCTAATTACAATTCACTGACCGACTTCCATGGGCTCGACTGACACCATCACGCGTCTTTTCTGTCAGTCACGTTGCAAAGCCTTGTAGCCATTCAGTTGACTATTGCAGTGGTGTGTTGCCATCGCATTCTTCAGATGCTTTCGACTGATTACAGATTTGAGCTCTATTGCGTGGTTGTGCCAGGTTTGCCTGATGCTGATGTAGTGTTGACTCGGGTCTTCTACTGACTCAAAGCCGTGTTCAATTGGGCTTGGCTTCTGTCATAGAAAGGCCTAATGCCAACGAACAACTCCAATACTAGGCTAGGAATGTATGTAATGTAAGGTCCATCTGAGCGGCCACTGTTCGTGCTCCGCTAGCGCTTGGCTGATGAAATCTGTGCCTTGTGAACAAACTGCTTGAGATGCTATCCGTTGGACACGAACACTGTTTCAAACACTGCTTGTTCTTATCAGATATGCGACGAACGGATTTCGAGCCGCTCAGAGCTCTTCTTGCTGTAGCTGTGACGTTTGTTGCGCATGCGACCGAGGACAGAGACTTCTGCGGTGGCCGCGGATGGCACAGAGTGGGCGACCAGTGCGCTCTGGTGGAAACAACCGCTGAGAGTTATGAATTCGCCCTCAACCTCTGCCACGCCACCGGCGCGAGTCTTCACAGACGCGGCGACGACGGAATAGCCAACGAGACTCTGTGGACCCTGCTGTGAGTGTAGCCCGACGCGTTTTGGCTACTGTAGCACTCTCTGCAAAATTTTGAATCCTGTGATACTTCACACCAGGTGTTCATACTATACCTGTTAGAAGCTGTCAAAAGTGACAAGACGTCGACGCGAGCTCACTCATATACAATCGTACGGCATTCAGCAACGAAACTGTGCCCCAGACACGGTACGCGACATGGTTTCACGAAGGCGCCAGTGGTCAAGACACGTCCATTCCATGGATTCGACCGGACGGGGCGCTGCTGAAAGAGGGGCAGGCCTTGGACGTTCCAACGTCTTGCTACGGATTCGATCGATCGATCGACCCGCCGATGATTCTGCGCTCGGAGTGTTCGACCACGTCGAACCGGCCATTCGTTTGCGTGAGGCAGCCCGTGCAACAACTGATGGCAGGTTGGCGGATTTTGTCGAAAGAACTGCCGTTTCCCGCATTCCTGCATTTCGACGCGTCTTTGATGTACATATGCAGAGTGCTCTCTTCCAATGGGCCTCGTGGATGGCAGCCTCCCGGACGGCCAAACTGGCTTGATTGTCTCGGAAAAAGACGACAACCATACGGGTTTGCCTCTGATTCGGAGAGGTCCGTACAGTTATGTGGTGTCCTCCTGGCCACAAATTGTCTCTAAACTCTCAACGTCAGAAAGTGTGATATTGCTACTCTTTGCAGGTCGATACTATAGTTGCCGGGTTCGTGTAGATTTGGGCAGCGTGAAGAAGGTCACGGCAGTGGCGGTGCAAAATGCCTACAGAAAATATCAGCCGCTGCGCCAATTCAGGTAGAAGTTATTCTTTGTTTGTCTCGGCGTCGGCGGTGCGTTGCGTATACACTGGCCTGTAAGGAGATATGTACTTATCCGTAGGCTCCTCTACTCGCAAGACTGCGTTGGCAACGAGTACTTCCTTCAAAACTCGTCGGTGCTTTCTGACGAAATTCGAGCCACCCCAGATGGAGAGAGCAGTGACGGTGATTCAGCCGTTCGAGTCGTCTTCCACAAACCGATTCAGGTCCAGTATTTTTTCGCCGCGCCTCAGCGCGGCGAGGTGTATATATACGGATGACAATGTGTGTGTGTGTGTGTGTCTGTCTGTCTGTCTGTCTGTCCGCGCATCGAAATAAGGTATGTGGCATATGTGGTCAAGTAGAGTCAAGGTCGCTGAGTATGGATCCAATGTCCGTTTCTGTTGCTAATTTCGCATTTTCGAGATATTCACAATTAAAATTCATGAATGTCGAAAATCGACTTTTTCACCTGATGAGCTAGCCGCGAAATTTCTTCTGAAATGGAAAGAGCACGGACCGCTGATAATTTGTAACACGAAAGAAATTTTTTGTCAATGTGAAATTTGATAGAAATATGCAATTGTTTGTCAAAATTTCATAAATTGACAAAAATAGAACGTCATTTATTGACGAATGTGAATGCAGAAATTGAAAGGTCGCAAGCCAATAAGAATTTGTGACATAGTTTTTCAGTTTTGAAAAATTGCAATTTGGAGATATTTACAATTAAAATAGGAAAATATCGAAAATCGACTTTTTCGCCTGATGAGCTAGCGGCGAAATTTCTTCAGACATGGAAAGAGCATAGGCCGTGGACAATTTGTAACACAATAGAAATTTTTAAAATGTGGAATTTCATAGAAATACGCAATTATTTGTCAAAATTCCATAAATTGACAAAAATAGAACGTCATTTATTGACGAATGTGAATGCAGAAATTGAAAGGTCGTAAGCCAATAAGAATTTATGACTTGGTTCTACAGTTTTAAAATACTGCAATTTAGAGATATTCACAATTAAAATATAAAAATGTGGAAAATCGACTTTGTCGCCTGATGGACTAGCGGCGAAATTTCTTCAGAAATGGAAAGTGCATAGACCGCGGAAATTTGTAATACAAAAGAAATTGTTTCCAATTGTGGAATTCTATAGAAATACGCCACAATTTGCCAAAATACTACAAATTGTCAAAAGCGTCATAACACAGAAATGCGTACACCAAACGAAATTCCTGGTAGAGAACGACTGCACCAAACAGTAGGCAAGTTTTTTTTTGTTCGATGTGGCGTATTCCCACAGGTTTAAACTTCAGATGAACGGCGTCGTATCATGCCGATACCATATAGCGAATGCGGCGATATCACTGAGCTTTAGATCAGTTGTACAGACAGCAGTATCGTGGTAATAGCTGCATTTGAATTGTGGTACACGTTTTCAAGATACCTTCGCTAGATACGGCTAATTATGCGAATGAAATTCACTGTACTGTTCACCAAGATTTGACAGACACAAAGTATAGGTTGAACTTTTTGCACACACAGCTTGTTATTTCTGACAAATGACTGTGGCGCAGTCAACACTGTGTATAAACTCTCGTGATGACTTGGTGCAGGCTCGCTGCCTACTCGTTGATTCCTCCGTGAATGACGCGGGCTGCGGACTGCGCTTGGAAGCTTATGGTTGTCTGCCAGATGAGGCGGTCACCCCAGCCACTGAAGTGGAGGGCATGATACAGGTTTTTGATGTTGTTAGTCACTACATTGTAGTTGCCGCTGTTGCACATAGCATCGCTAGCTTCAGACGAACACCACTTGGACGGCTCAAGTTGGCGCAGTGGTCGTCACCGGACCTTTAATCATTCCAACTGGGGTCACGCTGGCAATCCAGCCAGGCGTGGCAGTGACAGTGATGCGTGACGTCGAGATCACCGTCTACGGTATGCCAGAAGTTGATTGGGCTAGAGCCCAGGTAAATCACCTTGAGGTGACGACGCCATGCTTTCAACGATCGCAGGCTCATTGGTCGTTGCTGGGACGCAGCCGTTTCCAGTACGATTCACGGGCGCCTTTCAAACGACCCCCAAGGACCCTCCCAGTTGGAAAGGAATTGTCGCCAAGGGAATCGCAGGTGCTACCGTACATACATATTGGCGTACAACGAATATATCATTTGTAACTGCCGCCGTACACATTCAGTTGTGCGGCTGCAACACGCCAGCTTCAGTGGCGCTCTCCAAGCGGTGGCCATGCAGGACTCGTCTCAGTTGGCACTCTGCGACCACGCCAGTTTCCACGACTCAGAAGTAGGCCTCATCTACGACTCCAGGCACAAACGCTTGACGTTGAACAACCTGTTGGCTAACCGCATGGGCAGACGAAGAGAGGATGACTTCGTAGTAACCATTCCTGCCAATAACATGACACTCACGGTGGCTGACAGTCTGCTGATGAAGTCTAGGAACGGCTTTCGCATCCAGGGAAGCGGATTGGTGGTATTCCAGAATGTCATGCTCGACACAATCATGGGCTCGCGGGCAGCGATTCAAATAGTAGATATTGGAAAAGAGGCCTCACTGAAGGCAGAAGTGTCGAATACCTCTTTCCTTCGGATCGTCCCGTTTTGGGATGGGGGTCACGCGAGAAATTTAATTTTGAAAAGTGCCGCTCCTGATTTTGGCAGGGTCACGCGAGATTTCGGGGCTGGCTGAAAGTGCCGCACTTTTGGTGCCGCCACCATACTTATACTGTGCTGGCCTCAAAAGTGCCGCTCAAAAAGTGCCGCTTTAAGGGAGGGTCACGCGAGAAATTTAATTTTCAAAAGTGCCGCTCCTGATTTTGGCAGGGTCACGCGAAGCGGGGGGTCACGCGAAGGAAAGAGATATGAAGTGTTTCAGCTGCAATCCTACTGGAATAGAGCTTCAGCAACCTTACTCCAATGATAATTACGAGAACCATCTGGAGTTCCTGTTGAGGAATAGCGAGTTCCGCGCTACAGATCGGGAGCCGTTCTTCATATACAACTGCAACGAGCGGCGTGAAATGACAGCCAAGTTGCGAATTGAAAACAACAGTTTCGAAGGAGCGCAAGCGGTGGCTCTGTCGGTCAGAGACAACGTCATTTACGACATCGAAGTCACTCGGAATCGCTTCCTTAAAGGGGCCAGGTTCAGCCACAGTGTCACAAGCACTTATTATCCGGCTCTCACTGGAAATTCCTCCATATCCTTTAGTGAGAATCAGTTCGCCGATCTGGAATCAGCATACCCTGCACTGATGCGATTCTCGTTTGACGCCAACAGTCGCACGCCTGAACACCTTCTGGTTGTCAGAGAAAATTCATTGAGCAACGGCACCTTCAGAAGTTATCCTGCAGTGCTGCTGGAAGAATATTCAAGCGGTTTCGCTCGTGGAACAATCGCCAAGAACAGATTCCAAGACGTAATCATAGGGAATCAGCCATTCGTGCGACTCGCTCAACGACTGGCACAGCCAAGCAATCTGACGTTCACGGACAACGAATTCAGGAATATTTCCAGCCAATCGGCGGATCAGAAGCTGGTGCTGCTGCACGTTGACCAGCCGCTGGTGGAAACGCCTCAGTTGAGTTGGTTTGACGCCACGAACAACTACTGGGACACTGAAGAGATCGAAGTCATTCGTGACAGAATCACCGACTTCCATCAACACTTTGAAAGGGCACCCGTGAGGTTCTGCCCCTACAAGGACGGAAGTGGACAACCATTGAAACAAGACAAAGACAACTTCTTGGGCAAAAGAGACAACGACATTCGTGGAGTGATGTTGGAAAGCCATGAATTCATAACTGAGGGCGCTCTCAACATTTCTGGAAATGTTTACATCCCTGAAGGTCTGCAGCTCATCCTGAATGCGTCCAATGTCACAATTTGCTCGCACTGCATAATCATGGTGCAGGGACAACTCCTCCTGCCAGAGCCAACCGAGTTCCATCGTTATCATCCTTCAAACGAGTGGCACGGAATTAGCTACCAGCTGAAGGAATCCATGGCCTATGCGATCCATTTGAAGAATCTGAAGCTTCATGGGTGCAAGACATGTCTCGGCTTCACAGCCGCAACGTACGACTTGAAACTGCAGGAGGTCCTGATTGAGAACGCAGCTCAGGGCCTAGTCGTTCACGGGGTTGGCAACAGCAGCGTCACACTTGCGAAAACGGAGTTGACTGGGGTAGCGGCGCCCCTGCACATCACCGTTACTCCGGGAGAATGGTCTTCTTCTTTGATTGACATCTCCGACTCCACAATTGACACGTCTGGAGGTCCCAGGAGTACTGGATATGCCATCTCAATCAATGGGAGACACATCGGTGATCTGACAGTTGGCTTGAGCAACACCAAGATCAATTCTTACAAGGGGGTCCATTTTGGCGCGGCCAGGAATCTCGGGAATTGCGTTCCTTCCAGCGGGAGAACAACGACCCTAACTCTTGACGATATGGAGCTCTCCACCGTTTACGAACAGCTGTACTATCGGGCCAGTTATGGCGAGTGGTCCTGCCCCAAGAGCAAGTACCGCTTTCGACTGCGCAACAGCCGCTTTCGACACAGCACCAATGGAGGCGTCCACTTCAACCAAAACCGGCGCAAAAACAACGACGTCAGGATCGAGGTGCACAACTGCTCCTTCGCTTATGACGGTCTAGGCTCGGACAGCTATGGGTTTGAAGTCGGCATCCGTGCCGACGTCGTTATCAGCGACTCGGCTTTCAACAACTCCAACGTCCTCTTCTCCTACGCGGCTAGCAAAGAACAGTGCCTGATCAGAGACAGTAGTTTCAGCAACAGCCTAGCCAGGAGAAGTACAGACGCAATGGTGGCGTTCTCGGCGCCACAGGACGGGACTGAATGCAGGCTGGAGGGAAATCAGTTCGACGTTGCGGCGGCCGCTGCGATCGCCGCCAACTGGCCTGCCAACACCAACTTCAATCTAACACTGAGAAACAACTCCTTTGAATTTGTCAACGTCACCGAGCGGTCCAGCTGCCTACTGATACTGAGGGCGGACAGACAGACGCCGAATACCACCGAGGTTGACGCGAGAGAGAATTGGTGGGGATCACCGTTGCCAGCCGAATTTCTCCCGAGCATTTGTGACAGGAGCGTGAATCCTCTTGCGCCTGTAGCGCAGGTTTCACCGTACTACAATAGTTCCGAAAAACTGACGCTCCGCGAGATACCACCACCACAGCCACCACAGCCGCAAAACGACTCCTTTCAAGTAAATGGCAGCAGAATCCTAGGAGGCAAGCTTAAGACGCTCTACGTGGTAAAGGCTGCAGAAGCGCCATACACTGTTGAGGGAGACATCAGCGTCGAACATGATGGTCATCTCGAACTCGAGCCTGGAGTGCAGCTGAAGTTTATGAACGACACGGGGATTTCCTTGAACGGAGGGCAGACGACCGCTGCTGGCACTGCTGACAGACCAGTCAAGCTGACTTCAGAGGACAACGTCACACTGTGGAGAGGGATCAAACTCTTTGCTACACAGCATCAGGATTTTGACGTTTCAGTGACTGCCGTCCATCTCAATGTCTGGCTTCCCCAGATGTACACTTATGAAAAGCTTCGTCTGGTATGCCCCGGTGAAAATGTGTCAGCAACGGAACTTCATGCTCGCCTACTGTGCAGAGCTGCAGGCTTTCAAGGGGCCTTGTCACTGCCGGAGAGACGCCACTCGCGCACGTACGGCGCTGCGCAACTTCATTGTGGCGACACGACCGAATACCTATCCCACTGCAACGTGACCCTGCAACGCTGCTACCCAGTCTACTTGAACTGTTCTTCACCCCAAGCTCGAAATCCGGCACTCAAGCTGACGAATGCTGAGATTCACCACAGCAAAACCGCCGTCGAGTCCGAAGGACTTCAAGTGGACGTTGGCACAAACGTTCACATTGTCGACAGCGAGCGAGGGATAGTGATGGCTGCGGTGCCTGCCACAGCCGCTCTTAACCTGAAGGGTCTTACATTCAGGAGGATTTCCAAGGTGGCGCTTACTCTGACGCTGAACAACCTGCTGACAACATCCGCTGAAGGTGACGACGACAAAGGAGTGGTGTTGTCAGAGTCTTCCTTTCAATTCGACTCCAAGTCACGTGCAGTTGCTCTGGCCGTCAGGGGGCATGGCAGCGTGGCAGTGAACTCGGTCTCCTTTGAAGGTGGAACAGCGGTTCGCATGGACTGCGATAAGGTCGATATCAAAATTGAAAATTCTGAGATGCGTCGCTTAGTAGGGACTTCCAGCATCGAGTTCACTGGTGGGCCTGGCGTCTTCATCAAGAACATCACGCTCTCAGATAGCACCGATCTCGAATGGTGCGTGGTCCGTTCAGCATCTGCTAGCAACATCCGTTTTGTGGACTGCAAATTCATCAATCTTTTGCGCGTCGGAAATCTCTTGGACGTGCGCTACACAAATGGTGCTGACATGACTGTAGAAAATAGCACTTTCGAGAACCTGGTCGATACAGCGCAGCTTATCAGATCCTACTACAGCAACCACAACATGCAAGTAAGTCTCAGAGGCAATCTCTTCAAGAACATGACTTTCACAAGCCCATACTACAGAGCGACATTGTTGGATCTGGGGAACTGTGCCACATGCAAGTTCCACTTCGAAACTAACCAAGTTGTCGATGTCAGCTCTGGTGTTAGACGATCCACTGCATCGGTCATTGAAATGTGGAACGCTGAGTACGTCATAGAGAACAACGTCTTCAGGCGGGTTACTTATCCTCGCCTGTTCACTTCCAGTAGCCTGCAGAAGCTGCTGATTGCTGACAACACCTTTGACAACGTCTCTGTCTACAACCTCCTCTACACGACCAACTCTCACGACCAAAACATCAGCAGGAACGACCTCAGGGCCGTCAACACCAGTCATTGCTTGGTCGAGGTCGGAGACAACTTCGTGGACTACCAGCAAAAGGAAGCGAGACTGTCCAACAATCTTGTCGAGGATGGCCTGGTGGACAGGATCTGCGACTTCCACAGCAACGCTGCCAAGCAGCCAGTCGACTACGAGATCGACGATCCCTTCCTCGCCATCACAAGACCACTGGGCCGACTCACTATCTCTAACGAAACAGTGGTTCAACGATCGATCTTTGTGGCCCAGAACGCGACGTTGACCCTTGAGGAAGGCGCCAGCCTGCTGTTCATGGCTAACAGAGGCATCAGGGTCTCCGGCGAGCTGGTCATCAAGGGCGCCAGCGACAGCAAGGTGTATCTCAAGCCCAAGGAGAAAGAAGACACTTGGTACGGCATCATTAACAACGATGCCGGCGCTTCAGTCACCATTGAACACACCGTCATCGAGTCCATGCAAGAGTCACTGCTGCTGAAGGCGAAGGAAGCCACTCTGAGGTCGGTTAAGCTCAGTGGATTTGCCCCGAGTGATCAACGAAAGCCGCTGATTCACTTCGACAACCCGGAGGGAAGCCTGACAGTTAGCGGGCTGGAAGTTGAACGACTCGACAATCCAGCGATCGTCATCGATGCCGCTCGCGAGGTCGCAGTCTCAATGTCGCGCGTGAGCTGCAAAACCTTCGTCACTCTCGGTGACAGAGTGGAAAAGGCCATGGTGACGGACAATCAAGTTTCCGACTGTGAAAACGGTGTGGCAGCGCCGTTCTATTATCGAAGGTGGGGTGGGATGGCGTTCTTGGACCTATCAGTGCGTCACAACAAGTTCCTTGGGCGGAGAGGCTCTCCTTCTAACCCCTACATTCAATACGGACGCCGAGACTCGTACAGATACGACGACGACGAGCACCACCGAGTCAGCATAGAGGAGAACGAATTCAATGCGATCGACAAAACCGTCGGCTTCACTTTGCCTTATTACATGTTTAAGGAGATCAATATTACCATCGCCGGAAACACATTCGAACATTGCTCGAGAAGTGTTGAGATGATACCGAACCAGAACAGTCCTTACGACTACCGGGGCAAATGCCATGTGAAAATCGCGAGGAATCAGATCACTGCAGCTAATGACACGGAGGCGGTCACGCTAAGATTAGCCCCACGAGTGGTGGACGGAGACGAAGACACATTCCTTCATGTGCTGGTCGAGCAGAATTTCTGGAAGGACAACAGAGCGGCCTTTGCCATTGAAGTGAGCCCGTCGTCACAGTCCAACGCCTATTTCAGCGTCGATGTGAAGCGAAATGTCTTTCTGTCCAACTACTTCAAAGAGGGGACTGTCAACCTAGCGACAAATCAATCAAGTCTCACTGGGAACATCTTGAGCAACCACATCTCCACTATCTACGAGCTGATTTTGGACGTCGACCAGCCCAGTCTGGAAGTCAATGCAACCGACAATTGGTGGGGCTCAGACAGGGAAGCTTTCGTGCAGCATCGCATCCTGGATGGGCGTGACCTGCCCGAGAAAGCTATTGTTCAGTTCGTGCCATTCAAGACGTCAGCCGGGTTCTCCTGCGAAGAGGTCGACGAGTGCAGCAACAAGGGCAACTGCATCGGGCCTAACCTCTGCAGGTGCATGTCCGGCTGGACCGGGGAAGACTGCAGCCAGGTGTCCTGCAGCAACAGCTGCTACGGCAACGGCGACTGCGTGGGACCCAACGAGTGCCGATGTCACAGCGGCTGGGTTGGTCCCGAGTGTCTGACGCCTATCTGTCACAGTTCCTGCTCCGGCAACGGTCTCTGCGTCACTCCCAATGTTTGCCGTTGCTACGTCGGCTTCGACGGCAACGACTGCTCCACGTGCGCCCCCAACTACTGGGGCGATAGCTGCCAAAGGTGCCCGGACTGTCTCCATGGCCAGTGTGATACGGACAATGGGTGGTGCGTTTGCGATGGGGACAACTGGACCGGCCCAAGGTGCGAACGCTGCTCGGAAGGCTTCATTGGGCCCCGCTGCGAGAAGAAGCCCCACGTGACGAAAATCGTCCCTGAAAGTGGCGGAGACGTAGGCGGAACCACGGTGACGTTCCTAGGCTACAACTTCAACTTGCTTCCTGCAGCTGAGCACCACTGCGTGTTTGGAGCGAGTGCCGTCCTGGCGGACAGCGTGTCGGAGAAGTCGGTCAGGTGCACTACCCTACAGCATCAGCAGGGCACCGTAAATGTGGAGTTACACGCCAACAGAACAAAAGTGGCCGCCTCCCGCGAACTAAGTTTCACCTTCATTTCCCAGTGTGGAGAGAATGACTGCGGCGCTAACTGGTCCCAGAGAAGAGGCTACTGCTCGTTTGGCAAATGCGTCTGCAACAAGGACTGGATGGGCGCCGACTGTGAAATCCCTGTTCTGCCCCCGCAAGTAGACATCGTCGCCCCGGTGTCCGTCTACGAGTTCTCACGCTACGAGGCGCCAGTCAGCCTAGTTGCTGGGAACGCGCCGTACCACCTAACGGTGACAAGTGAACCGTCTGGAGCGAGGTACGACGCTGACGCGAACACGATAGTCTCGTCGAATGTGGAAGGCGCAGAAACGCTCGTCGTCCGCGTGAGTGTAAGGAACAAGGCAGGGTCAGCCACTGTGGAACGCGAGACGCTGATCAATCCTGCCTACGGGGCAGAGGTGGCTTCAATCGGCGCAAATGAAGCACTGCCATACCCTCAACCCGTGGGCATCAATCTCACAGTGGTTGCGATCGTTGAATCGGCCTTGAACACTAGGACAGGAGTTCCAGTGACTGTTCGGTGCGTTTAGTCTGCGTAAGCACTCTAAAGACTTCTTTGCACTAAGGACCTACGAGTCACTGCTTTCAGGGTGAAGAACGTGAAATCCGGACGTGTCGCCTTGATGGACGCTTGGGTGGATCTCACGTACAGTCGTAGCGTCCTGGTCACATACTACCCGTCAACAAGGGACGTGGGAAGATTCATCGTGGACGCTGTCCATCCTGCGCTTGTCGCCAGCGAAGTTGAAGCGCAGGCGGAATGGACCGTACTTGGGATGGCTCCAGTTAACGCTTCTGTCAGTTTCACAGAGTACATAGAAGATATGAGGCCAAATGAGGCGGTTGAGCTGACGAAGCTGGTGAAGGGAGCGAGCCTCTGCATGATGTGACAGCCAAGCTTCTGGGCAGACTGCCACCAGTCATTGAGAAGATGAAAATATCCGGCTCGATGTCCGAAGCTGATGCAGTGGTGGCTGAAACACTGTCCCCTGGCGCGGAGACATCTCTCTACCTTCACATTCACATGGAACAGCCGCTGCAGGGAAGAGTGGTGTTTGAATTGTGCAGCAGAAGTGACACCAAAACTTACTTGACACTGTACTTCGAGATCAAGAGGAAAACATCGTCGCTGCAGCTGTCACCATCGTCGCTGTCAGGCGCCGTTGTAAGAGGCTCAGCAAAAATATTCGAAGTTAACCTGAAAAATGATGGCACAGCACCAGCTGAAAACATTGCAGTCGGTCTGCCAGCAGACGACGCGTTCATCTCCGTCGTTTTTCTGGAGAGGTCTTCCATTCAGCCAGGAAACAGCACGAAGTTGGCATTTGCATACAATGTCCCAGAAGAGACAAATCTTGGCACCAGATATGGCGGAGTCACCATCAGGTCGAACGACTCTAGTGCGACGCTTCGCTACAATTTTGTAGTCGCTTCCCACAATCGACTGGACTTCCAAGTGATGGTGGAAGACGAGTACACCTACTTCAAGGAGGACCACCCTCCCTTGGAAGGAGCCACCATTCAATTGTGGTCCAGAGCGGGCGCCAAGTACGACGAGAAGAAGACAACGGGCAAGGACGGCGTCGCCCTCTTCGCCAACGTCACCGAAGCATTCTACAACCTGCTGGTGACGGCCGACAGACACGCCAGCTGGAAGGGCGTCATTCACGTCAACCCAGCCGAGCCCAACAAGACCATCTTCATCCGGAGGACAAAGGTCAAAGTGAAGTTCACTGTCCGGCCCACGCCCATTCAGGACGAGTACGAGATCCAACTGGACTCCACATTCGAGACGCAGGTGCCCATGCCTGTGGTCACCGTCCATCCCTCTCAGCTCAACCTCCTCCACCTGGAGCAAGGCAGGGTGAAGAGGGTTGACTTCCAAGTGACCAATCACGGCCTGATTGCCGCCAATGACGTCCGCATGCGCATGCCAACCGACCATCCCACCCTGGACTTCATAGTGGAGGAGGAGTCGTTGGAGGTGCTGCCGGCCAACACCACCTATACCATTCCCATGAGGGTGGAGAGGAAGCGACGGGTCAAGAGGGCCCTTTCAGTTGGCGCATGCACCTACAGCTTCTCCCTCGACTACTACTACATCTGCGACGGGCCCAAGAAGGACTCGGTCCCGGCAATCATGACGAAGTCCTGCTCCAGCTCCAGCACGCCCTCCCGTCCTGGAAGCGGCAGCCATGGTCACGGCACAAACGTTGGCCTATACATTTGTGAGTGCGGTGCTTGCATTTGAAATGCGAATTGGTGGATAATCTCTGTAAGAGCGGTTTGAAAGTGCATTAGACAAGGAGATTTCTCTAGAAGGCTTCAGTGTGCCAGTTTCTGTTCTTCTGTGCTTACTTCTTCTTCCGTTTGACAAAGAGTAAAGTCTCAAAGAACTCACGCAGGGTGGCTACCTTGGAGGCCCAGGCGCCGGGGAGGTGGCAGGGGCGGGGCACCATCGGTCGGCCAGATCGACTTCGACTTCGACATCAAGTTTCCCTTCAGCTGCGATTGCGGCTTCGACTTGGTGATGTGCGGAGTCGGCTTGATTCCAATTCCACTTCCGTCCAAGATCAAGAATTTGTTCAGGTGGGTATGTAAGTGACCACAGCGACGCCGTTAGCGCCAAATTGGACGTAGGAAACGTGTTCAGCTGCGCCGGGGCCGTCGGCTCCTGCGGAAGGGACCTGCTGGACGCCTTCGGCTACGGTTTTCTCGCCGACATCTCGCCCGTCGGCCCCGGATGCCTCAAGGACGCCATTCTCTGCGGCACGAGTGTCATCCGGAAGAAGATCCGCCTGACGAGGCGCTATTCTTCTCTAGAGGGGCATGGACGGGCCTTCAAGGAGGTCTCCAAGTTGTCTACAATCTGGGGTACCGATGCCCAACCTGTATTCTGGCTTTCGGCATGGCGCCCAGAGCACAATATGACATTCAACACTCAGTTCACCCACGAGCGGCAGGGGGCAGACCCATGACGTGTGTATTCATGCGCAGTCGGGTAGATGAAGCACTACTTTAGTGTGTTGCGACTAGGCGACTGATTGACGACGGCTACACAGAGCACCAACTGATCGCATGCGCCGCATGACTGGTTGAGAGATGAGCGTGCCCTGGTGACGCTTCCACAATCGGGTGCTTTGCAGGTCCCCCCGCTGCCCGTCCTACAGTTGGTGCGTCAAATCGGCCGCGTCGCTCTATCCTCCCACGACCGAAGAAAAAGCCCCACCCATGCGTCGCTGCTGCCAAGTCTTGCCTGGGCGACGTTCTAAAGTTAGCCGACAAGGCAATCGGCCGCAACGAGCCGCCAAAGAGCCTCATCAGTGGCGACTGCGTCGACAGCGTCGTGGACTGCCTCGACGAGTCTACCAGCTGCTCCAATCCAGCTTGCAGCCAATGCGTCAGCAGTGTCGCGAAGGGTATTGGTATCGGCGACCTCAACTACACCTGCGAAGGCGTGCAGACCGTGGCCGGATGCGCTGACGACTTTGCAAAGTCAGTGTCGTGGTAATCGGCGACTAGCGTCGTCAGCAGAGTTAACAAGCTTAGAGTAACAAGGATTGCATGCAGGAGCCCCTGCATATGTAGAAGCACTCCGACCCGACTCGGGAACAGCAGATTGAGGTATTGCATCGCCTGCTACGCAACAGACCGTCCGCGCCAACAGCGTAGCAGCGACGGAGAAGCGACGAACAGAGGCGATTACAGAAGTACCCCGCCAATCAGCCATCGAATCACGCCCAGCGATCTACCTATTTGTTCGACCCGCCAGACTGCGACGCCAACTGACTCTTGTGCACTGTGGGCGCAGGGCGAGCCTAAGCATAGCCTGCATTCAAAGGAATATACAGCTGTCAAAGACACGTCAACTGTCAATTAACGCGTTATCCTAATGTCAACCGAACTTTCTCAAATAAGTTACAAGTGCTTTCTCCAAAACAAAGGCTGTTAAAGCAAATTGAAACCGGCGATTATTTGTTTGCTAAATTGGTAGGGTTTATTTCGCTCGGCCTCAGCCGAGCGAACCCTATCAAGAGCTCGGCGTGCGTGCGTGCGTACGTTCGTACGTTCGTACGTACGTACGTGCGTCACGCTCGCTTCGGGCTTTATAACTCGCTCGTCTGACGTCGTAGGATGGAGTTTGAGACACCGCCGGGTAGCCTGCGGACTCCTCTCGCCATCTGAGTGTTCAAAACTGAAATAAGTTTTCAAACTCGCGCGCTACAGTATGCCAAAGTGGGGTCCATTTTAAGACAAAAGTTGACCGAAGCTAGTCAAATCGCATATCAAAGTGAAGCGCTCGAGCTCTTGAGCACGAATCCGACAACAAAAGGTTTCAAAAGTTTAAACAGAGAGCTACAGTAACCAAAACGCGTCGAAAACTGGAAACGACACGCTTGCTTCGGGCTTAATAACTCGCTTGTCTGACGTCGCTGGGTTGAGTTCGACACATCGACGGGTAGCCCTAGGACTACTCTCGCCATCTGAGTGTTCAAAACTGAAATAAGTTTTCAAACTCGCGCGCTACAGTATTCCAAAGTGGGGTCCATTTTAAGACAAAAGTTGACCGAAGCTAGTCAAATCGCATATCAAAGTGAAGCGCTCGAGCTCTTGAGCACGAATCCGACAACAAAAGGTTTCAAAAGTTTAAACAGAGAGCTACAGTAACCAAAACGCGTCGAAAACTGGAAACGACACGCTTGCTTCGGGCTTAATAACTCGCTTGTCTGACGTCGCTGGGTTGAGTTCAACACATCGACGGGTAGCCCTCGGACTACTCTCGCGAACGGTGACGTCGAAATAATAACAAGTTTTAAAAATTGCGCGCTACAGTATTTCGAAGTAATGTCCGCGAAAAGTCAAAACTTCATCGCACCTAGTCGAATCGCATATCAAAATGAAGCGCTCGACCTCCTGAGCAAGAATCCGACAACAAAAAACTTTCAAAAGGTCAATGAGAGGGCTACAGTAATCAAAACGCGATGAAAACTGCAGATTTTGGTTTGTTATATCTTGGCACTCGTGCGTTGCAGAGCGGCGGTCTTGACATCGCTGAAGAGCTCACTGCAAGTCAACATCAAATCATGCTCACAATTAACCTGTAGTGTTGCGTTAGATTCCAGTGTCTTTTTTTAAATTTAGTCTGAAAAGATGATTTTCTTGGTGAAAAGAATTAAACCCGAGCGATACCAATGTTGCGTAGCAAGACCACTCCAAAAAGTGTAGTCGCGAGGAGAGTCAAAGACGCTGCACGAAACCGGAAAGGGCCTTGCTACAATCTCAGTAAAAATTCAAAGCTCAAAACCACTCCGCTTTTTAAAAGAGACTTGTTTCACTGCACGGGCGCCCTCGGCCAGCGCACCTTGCCGCCCGGCACCACTCTACTCGGGTTCTCACGAGCTGCATCAGTGAGAACCCGAGTACTCGGGTTCTCCCTAAACTCGGGTTCTTCCCGTGACGTATAACTCGCCGCCCTGGGGGGCGGCGAAAAAAGCAGACATTGGTGACGGTGGCTGTTGAAGTTGTGGCGGGTTTGATGTTGTCAAGTTGTGGGTTGTTGCAAAGGCAAGACAAAGACAAGAAATCAAAATTATTAACTGGGGCAAATAGGTAAATTGTCCTTAGATAGTCCTTTGTGCTATGTGTCACATACATCCCAGCGCGCCCCAATTTGGTGTTGCGGGGACTATATATGTGTCTCTGTTTAGTAGTCTAGGGATTTGTCTAGCGCTAACTTACATTGCATGAGAAACACGACTTCCAAGTATATAGGACAAGGCAAGACAAGACAAAGACAAGACAATGTAAGAAATTGGCCGTAAGACGAAGACAAGACAATTTAATGTTTGGGGTCAAGGACAAAGACAAAGACAAGGCAATTGTCAAAATCGTAAGACAATGGCATGTCTGACAGCCTCTAGTTGGTATATTAAGGATACTTAGTGTCCGGAAAGTATATTCTGTATATTTTGTCTATCACGGCTCACTGGATGAGGTGGAAATATAATTAGAACCCCTCCCCCCCACCCCCTCCCTTTCAATAGTGTCCACCCCCCCCCCCCCCCAACCCACCTCCATTGTTATAGCTGCCCCTGCGCCTACACGGACGCCGTCGTCAAGGGCTTGGGAATGGACTCGTCCGTGCCCAGCTGCGAGTGTCTCACGGCAGCCTCTGCCACCTCGTGTCAGAAAGACGGCAACTGCGCTGACGCCCTGGACAAGTGTGGCAAATTCTTCTTGGACAAGTACAACGACGACGTCAGAGATCAGGGAGGCGACGGCTCTGAAAGTGTTCGGAGAAGACGTCACACTGAGATAACTCCAGTCTCAGCGGGACAAGGAAACTGCCATGGACCGGCCAGTCCACGCTCGCTTGGTAGTGAACGCGTCAAAAGGGCAAGCTATGGAGGCCCAATGGGCTCCAGCAATACGGAAGCGGGCCGACTATCGAAGGAGATGCTGAGAGCGGGCTTCGCCTTCGACAGGCTCTACCAGAGCGGCTTGTTGCTGTTCGACGGCGCTTTCCCCATGTTGGTCTACAAGAGTGGCGTCGTGTACACGTTGCGACTGATACCAGATGTCTGATTTTCAGAGACGAAGACTCCTTCCATGAGATAGCGCCCCAGTTGAGCGAGGACCAGCTGCAGACCAACGAGGACTTCCTGTTGAACGTGGCCAAGATCGTTCTGCAGACTCTGAACAGCACCTCGTGGCAGACCTTGTTCTGGCAGAGCGTCACTGACAGCGGCCCTCTGGGTGCGCTGATCTCCAGTCAGGAGTTCGCTACCATAGGCGAAGCGGCCAGGAGGGACGTCGTCTACTACGAAGTCTCCAAGTTCATTCGAACCTGGAACGACACCATTGGCGGATGGGCATCCGGGAACACCGAGCCTTCAGGGGCTACCTCAATGTACACTATCTCCCATGGGAAGGTCACCCGTTTGCGACAGAGTCTCCTTGGTGCCGCCCGGGAAGCCACCGCCGCAGGGCACAGTTCCATCCGCGCCTGGTATGAAGCAACCAATCAGCGAGTCTATGACTTTGCCGCCGAGGAGACAGGCAGCAGCACGGGGGCCGGTCGCGTCTGCGCCGTGGTCCGCGTGCGTCTCAGTCAGCGACTGATGATGACCCGAGACGCGTTCACGGCCACACTCGAGCTGGAGAATGGTGGCAGCGATGACATCACGGAGATCTACGTGCGGCTGAAGATTTGGAGAGCGGATGACGCGGAAAGAGAGTCCCAGATGCACCTCTTCGCCATCGGGCGCCCGCAACTGAAAGGTGGGGGAATAGTGTATTGTTACATAGCGCGCGCAATTCATTGCGTTGCATTGAATACGTTGCACTGACCAATTGATATCTTGTGTTGTAGGCAGCGCGTGGTCGCCGCGGCCGGTTGGCCTTCTTGTTTACTATTGTAGAAGCTTTATAGATGGGCTTTGAAGTTTACGGTGGTCATGGTAGATATTCTGGTGGGCGCACAGGAGACAGATATAGCCGACAGCGGTATGCGAAACACCTGGGGAATGAAAATGTAATCATTCATTCCCTACATGCCCCCAACAAAGAATATCGCCGATCATCGATCACTGATCACAGTTCTTTCTTCTCGCCGGACGCCGCAAAAGAGCCAGAGCTGTTCCCAGGACAGGTGGCCAGCCGCAGAGCTGTTCCCAGGACAGGTGCGGGCGCTTGATCCCAGGTCAGAGGCGCGACGGTCGTCCGTTCGACTTGACAGCGATCTCGGACCGACTCTTCTTGTGACGACTTGCACTGGGCGCCACACCGCTTGACTTGTCTTGTCTCCTCGACGCCGACAGCAGCAGCTCCCCCACTGGCGGTCGTTGTAGTTGAAGTCGGGCAAGGATCTCCGACGTAGACGCGCTCGGTCACCAAGGGCGGCGGGGCGGACATGGGCTGCGCGTGGTAGCCATGGTGGTCCTTCTTCTTGGAACTGGAACTGCTGCTCGAGCTCGAACTGCTCTTGCCGCCGCCGATTCCCACCTCCACGCCATCATCTCCGCCGATGTTCACAGCGAGCATCTTGTCCGTCTTGTCCTCGCTCGACTTGTAGCCTCCCCGGCTGGATCCACCATGTAGGCAGCGCGTGGTCGCCGCGGCCGGTTGGCCTTCTTGTTTACTATTGTAGAAGCTTTATAGATGGGCTTTGAAGTTTACGGTGGTCATGGTAGATATTCTGGTGGGCGCACAGGAGACAGATATAGCCGACAGCGGTATGCGAAACACCTGGGGAATGAATGTAATCATTCATTCCCTACAGTGTCTCCGCTTCAGGGATCTCGTCAGTGGACGGAGAGGGCCTTCTCCCCAAGAGCACCTCGGGGGCTGTCGACTGGCTGATCATCCCTCGCCAAGAGGCCGTGCCCAAGGACCAGGAGAACTTCCACGTGGGCGGAGTGCTGCGCTACAACATGGGAGGTCAGCCCGTGGATGTGGTGCTCGTCCCGGACATCATCCAGGTGATGGCACAGCCTGACCTTGTGCTCCACTACTTCCACGAGAAGTACGTCTACGGTGACGACCCCAACACGCCCGAGGTCGAGCCCGTCCTGCCCTTCTCGCTGGCCGTCCTGGTCCACAACCAGGGGCACGGTGTGGCGCGCGACCTGAAGATCACCTCGGCCCAGCCGAAGATTATCGAGAACGAGAAAGGCCTACTGGTCAGCTTCAAAATTGTGGGCACCGAGGTAGACGGCGTCGAGACTCCCAACCAGCTGGCCATCGACTTCGGCGACGTGGACGCTCAGGCAACCAAGAACGCCCGCTGGCTGCTGGAGTCCAGTCTGATGGGCCAGTTCCACAGTCTGGAGGCCACCTTTGAGAACCTCAACCCGCTCGGAGACCAGTCGCTGTCGCTGATTGATTCCGTGCTCTACCACGAGCTCGTCGCAATCGTCGCCATGGGCTTCAGAGGAAACGAGACGAGAAGAATTGGATACCTTGTCAGCTCTCTTGCTGGCGGAGTGGGCGTACCAGACGCCATCTTTGACAGTCAAACCGCCGCAAATGCGTCGGTGGATCCTCTGCAAGGAGGGCAACTGAGCTCAGATTCCACGCAACTCTCCTTCGAACCACCTCCTGGCAACGAATCGGTTCTACTCCACTACTTCGCTTACGGACGAATCAATTTGGACCATACTAGTCCCCTGCTCGAAAAGAGGATCAGCCATCTATCGGACGAGAACGGGAAGGAGCTGCCCTTGGAAAACATCTGGATTACCAAGAGGCTGACAGCGACGGACACGGTCGCTTACGTTTCGGTCTTTGATCACGTGAGGACCGAGGACAGGCCCAACTGCTGCCGCTACACGATCCATTTGGACGTCGATTCTACAACTGAGGTTAGACAACATAGATTATATGCGGAGCAATGTCGCTTGCAGTCTATGCCAATCTGTCGTTTGCAGCCGACAACCGTGGCGACAACGTCCGTAATGACCACGGGGCCACTAGAGGACACAACCACGGCGTCGGCTACTGCAGGACCCAGTGCAGACACGCGGACGCCTACGGCTACAGCTGCGCCAGTCACTGAGGCGTCGACAACAAGCCCCAGTCACGAGAGCAGCACCGTCCCCCCAATGACAACAACAACGACTTCGACTACAATGACCGCGACGACAAGACCCACGCCAGATACCGGCACTGTCTCCTCAACGACGACGACGACGACGGCGATCACGACGACAACGGCGACGACGGCGACCACAACGACAACAACAACGACGGCGGTCACCACGACATCCACCTCGACTTCGCCTACCACCACCACTACTGGTTAGATAGTACAAAGAAATGTGCCTTCCCTTTCTGACCATGTAACAAACTGTTATTCAGCTGAGCCTGGAGGCCTACTGGAGATGCTGCTGAAGATTTTAAGGGCAATCTGGGAGGCGGTCAAGGAATGGCTCCGCTCTATTTTATACGGAGGATAAGAAGAGCGGAGTTACTTTGCGCGATTTGGCCTGCGGGAACTGAAGCTGAAAATAAAACTCGGCCAGCATCATAAATTAAACTGAAACTGAAGCTAAAATGGGTTTCTACTTTCTATTGGTCACACTGTCCTACGGTACCGGTACCTGTCTGCATTCAAGTGATACACTTCCTGGCATGGTTTATTGAAAGTCAAACAGTTGCAAGTTCACAAGGGCTGTGTGGAAGCGGTAAAACAACGCGTGGCAGCGTAGCAATGTTACAGAAGCAGTGCTATCTATCCGATTTCACCTTGTCGTCAGCGTCAACAGTTGGAACAGCGAAAACCGAGTGTGCTGAGTTTGAAGTTGGAATATTGCCAGCAACAAGCTGTTTTAAAGCTGTTTTGTGTTGGAGTTGTTTTATTAATACAGAGTGGTTTGTGAGTGTTTTAAAGTGGAAGAGTAAAAGAGTGGATACTTTTGTAAAGTATTTCGAAGCCTTTCCGATATGACGCGCCCCCACCCGGAGTCCACTATTCATGCGCTACTTCTGACACGCTTCTTTCTGAGGGGTTTTTGCAGGGCAACATTGGGATCGCCCGGGATTAATTTTTTGAGCAAGACACACGCATTTCTGAGCGGTTGTTGCAAGGCAACATTGGGATCGCCCGGGATTAATTTTTTAGCAGGTAAAGTTGTTCGTAAGACAAGTGTTTAAAAAAAACAAAAGTATTTCTTTAGGAATGACCGTTCAACAACTGCCTCAACGTAAGCTTTCAAACGGTCGAACGAATGCCGCTCTACAACGTAAGTCGAGCGAGTTAGGGCCGATTTGCTGTTTGAACCTTTGAGTTACTGTAGCTCGCGAAATTCAAACTTTCGAATCTCGACTTCTCTTAACGGAATGATCAGTGTGCCGAAACCTATTCAACAAACTCAAGATCGTCTCTCTACAACGGAAGACGAGCGAGTTTTAGAAGTTTCGCGTTTTAAACCTTTGGGTTACTGTAGCTCCCGAAATTCAAACTTTTGAGTTTCGACCAATAGAAGAACAAATGATCAGTGAGTCGAGAGCTATCCAACCAACCCAAGATCGTCTCCCTACGACGCACGCTGAGCGAGTTAGAGCGATTTCTATGCTACAAATGCGAGAATGTCGCTTTTCGTGTTGCGTGTTTGCGTAATTGAGAAAACTTTTAATGCCAAACGAAAGAGCACGTCGAGACCTTTTAGTTGACCTGTCGCACGCCGCTCTACGACGTAAGACGAGCGTGTTAGAGCCGTTTTGCGTTTTGGACCCTCGGGTTACTGTAGCGCGCGCAATTCAAACTTTTGAATTTCGAGTTCTCTTAACGGAATTATCAGTCCGAAATCTATTCAACGAACTCAAGATCGTCTCTCTATGACGCAAGACGAGCGAGTTAGATAAGTTTCGCGTTTTAAACCTTTGGGTTACTGTAGCTCCCGAAATTCAAACTTTTGAGTTTCGACCAATAGAAAAACAAATGATCAGTGAGTCGGGAGCTATCCAACCAACCCAAGATCGTTTCCCTACGACGCACGCTGAGCGAGTTAGAGCGATTTCTGCCTTAAAACGCGAGAATGGCGTTTTCCGTAATGCGTGTTTGCGTAATTAACAAAAGTTTTAATGCCAAACGAAAGCGCACGTCGAGACCTTTTAGTTGACCTATCGCGCGCCGCTCTACGACGTAAGACGAGCGAGTTAGAGCCGTTTTCAGTTTGAAGCTTCGGGTTACTGTAGCGCGCGTAATTCAAACTTTTGAATTTTGAAACGTCTTAGCGCAATTCTCGGTGAGTCGAGACCTATCCATAAAGTCCAAGATCTCCTTCCTACGACTTACCAACGGCGAGATCTGAGAGCGTGACGAACGCACGCACCCACCCACGCACGGACGATAAGCTCTCGTAGGGGTTCGCCCGGCTGAGACCATTCAACTTTTATCATGTTAGCAGAATTTTTAATTTCAAAGCAGAATCATTTTAGCAGAATTTTTACAAGAGGCTTCGTACAAAACCATTTGGACAAGAGAATTTGTACGACACAGTCGCTCCATCAAGAATGCACTCGATAGGACGCAAGACCGCAAGGCTCGCACGGAAGCGAAACATCTTCATTGGAGGCGCGCTTGTCTACGACGCCGGTTAATCACCTTCTAAGCGCACTTCTGTTTTCGTTTCTCCTTCCTACTGACCAGACGGGGACTTGGCGTGTGGATGAATGGTGAATCAGGGTCGATTTTAGCGCGCCGTTCGGCGGTTGTACGATCCCCGTCTGGCGCCGACTTCCCAGTCTCGCAATTCGGACGAGAAAGTTGCGCAACTTCTAAACACTGTGGGTTTCTACTCTGCAAAATGACAACCTTTGTCAAGCTCGTGGTCGTGTTGACCATTTGCTGCAGTGTCACCACAGTGCTGACATCTCCAGTGCGAAAAGCAGAGGACGAAGTCGATGACGGCAAGCGCCGACATAATGTTTCATCAGTGATTTTTTCGCCCGGCCTCAGCCGGGCGAACCCCTACGAGAGCTTATCGTCCGTGCGTTCGTGCGTTCGTGCGTTCGTGCGTTCGTAACGCTCTCAGATCTCAGCGTTGGAACGTCGTAGGAAGGCGATCTTGGACTTTATGGATAGGTCTCGACTCACTGAGAATTGCGCTAAGAGGTTTCGAAATTCAAAAGTTTGAATTGCGCGCGCTACAGTAATCCGAAGGTCCAAACTCAAAACAGCTCTAACTCGCTCGTCTTACGTCGTAGAGCGGCGCGCGATAAGTCAACTAAAAGGTCTCGACGTGCGCTTTCGTTTGGCATTAAAACTTTTGTTAATTACGCAAACACGCACCACGTAAAGCGACATTCTTGCGTTTTTATCGCAGAAATCGCTCTAACTCACTCAGCGCGCGTCGTAGGGAGACGATCTTGGGTTGGTTGGATAGCTCTCGACTCACTGATCATTTGTTCTTCTATTGGTCGAAACTCAAAAGTTTGAATTTCGCGCGCTACAGTAACCGAAAGGTTCAAAACGCAAAACTTCTCTAACTCGCTCGTCTTCTGTCGTAGAGAGACGATCTTGAGGTCGTTGAATAGGTTTCGGCACACTGATCATTGCGTTAGGAGAAGTCGAGATTCAAAAGTTTGAATTTCGCGAGCTACAGTAACTCAAAGGTTGAAACAGCAAAGCGGCTCTAACTCGCTCGTCTTACGTCGTAGAGCGGCGTGCGATAGGTCTACTAAAAGGTCTTGACACGGTCCTTCGTTTGGCATAAACATTTTCTAAATTACGCAAACACGCAACACGAAAAGCGACATTCTCGCTTTTTAAACACAGAAATCGCTTTACCTCGCTCAGCGTGCGTCGTAGAGAGACGATCTTGAGCCTGTTGGATAGCTCTCGACTCACTGATCATTTGTTCTTCGATTGGTCGAAACTCAAAAGTTTGAATATCGCGAGCTACAGTAACCCAAGGGTTCAAAACGCAAAACTTCTCTAACTCGCTCGTCTTCCGTCGTAGAGAGACGATCTTGAGCACGTTGAATAGGTTTCGGCACACTGATCATTCCTTTAAGAGAAGTCGAGATTCAAAAGTTTGAATTTCGCGGGCTACAGTAACTCAAAGGTTCAAACAGCAAATCGGCCCTAACTCGCTCGTCGTACGTTGTAGAGCGGCATTCGGTCGACCGTTTGAAAGCTTACGTTGAGGCAGTTGTTGAGCGGTCATTCCTAAAGAAATACTTTGGTTTTTTTAACTCTTGTCGTACGAACAACTTTGTCTGCTAAAAAAATTAATCCCGGGCGATCCCAATGTTGCCTTGCAACAACCGCTCAGAAATGCGTGTGCCTTGCTCAAAAAATTAATCCCGGGCGATCCCAATGTTGCTTTGCAAGAACCCCTCAGAAAGGAGCGTGTCAGAAGTAACGCATGAATAGTGGACTACGGGCGGGCGCGCGTCATATCGGAAAGGCTTCGAAATACTTTACGAAAGTATCCACTCTTTTACTCTTCCACTTTAAAACACTCACAAACCACTCTGTATTAATAAAACAACTCAACTTTTTTAAAACAGCTTGTTAACAGTAACACTAACAATCGCCACCGCGCACGTTCAGAGCTCTACTCAGACTTCTGTCAGTATTACAAGAATATCTCTGTGGAGATGTATGAGGTGCTGTCGGACGCGACATTCAAAGCAGCCGCCGACCCCATCGATTTGAAATATTGCGGCGATCAAGTGAAGTTTTTGCGCGACACTGCAGAGGACTTTGGTGTGGACTTTGGACTGTGCCTGCTTCACGAATGCGATGGGAAGGGAGACAAAAGACATACAAGCATCCTGACGAGTAGCGGCAACCAAGAGTGAGTTGCCTTGGTACAATTTGATCAAATTTAGTTTAGACTGCAATTTAGCTGAAGTCGGCTGACTCAACTTAAGTGAGTATGCATTCTTAAATTGAATTAAATGTTATACTTACTTTGCTAGCTGACAACTACAGTTTACCTACTTGAAGAAGTTTGATTCCATTCAGTTTCTTCTTTCAGCGCAAATTAAATTCAACATTCCATGTTATGCTCTCTTCAGCATCCCACTCAAGGTACAGAAATTCATCAAGAAACGTCTTCCCCACCAATGCTGGCGAAGGATCTGGAAATCTCTGCTGCAGGAGCAGAGCACATGCTGTATGTAGTCTTCTCTTCAGTGCAAGCAAATCGATGAGGCGTCAACAGCGTACTGTAGTTATTGTACGTTGTTCAGTTCATAAAGGCTACATAATTCCGAAGATGAAAGAAGCTGGCATGAAGCTATACGAATCAGTGAATCGCAAACTTCGACAGGACGTAAAATATATACAAAACGAGGGATGCATGGCAACCAGGACAAAATTTGTGGTGAGTGGCCATTAGGGCGTTAAGTAGGGAAGTTGGGGTGTGGTAACGAGATGAAGAATGTTACGAATCTTTCAAAACTTCCAACGACCATAAGTTGTGCTTAAGTTTAAGCGAATTGTATCGCACCAAATGCATCGCGACAGCTAACAACTCTTTTGCTGCCCCCCCCCCCCCCAACCATCATCCACCCCCCACCCACCTTCTCCTCCTCTCCATTCCTCCTCCCCCCCCCCCCCCCCCCCACATCCCCATCCTATACAAGCGCTACACACGTGATGAGAAGAACCATTGCGCATTAGGACTCGGTCGTCGGCCTGCGTCGGTGTAAAGACGATTCAACAGTCATGAGATGCTCGACCAAATACTTCAACACGGCGATGGAGCGAGCTTTCTACTACGTGCCGAAACGGTGCAAATTTCATCTATTTTGCCTCAAAGAAGAGAAACACGGACAGAAAACAAAAATGGGATATTGGGACTTGGATATCACGTCGAAACGACGGAGATTGGTTTGCCGCGACCGTGAAAAGTGAAGTAGTCATCCATCTCCCTACAAGTCATTTCTCGTCAGCATTGATTGTTTGTCAGATGCTAGCCTACCTGAAGACGTAAAGTTACGGTATTGGTTGAAAATTATTGTAGCCGAGAACCGTTAGTCCTGACTTGCCCAATTAGGACCAAAAGCTGCTTTCGTTCTTGTGTTTTGTTGTGTTTCACTAAGAGGACAATCTAAACTAAAGACACCTTTTAGACAAAACAAACGACGTAAGAAAATAGACGACAAGACGAACCAAACACAGCACATAAACCTTACACCTTTAGCGCACAGTAGATGCAACTAGAGCCTTTAGCCCGTAGGAGAATCTCTATGGTCAATGGTGTTGGGTTCAGCCCATAGACAATTGTGTTTAGCCCGTAGGACATTTCAGATAGATCTTAGCCCGTAGGCATTTGGGTTTAGCCCGTAGGAGATTTCAGATGGATCTAAAGACATTTGACATAGATCCTAAGCAGTTTGATGATGTGCCCCTGCCAGTGCATGCAGTGCCTGCGAATACACTTTGGAGTCTCACAACGACAACTCTGTCATGAATGGTGACACTGTAAAGTTCTTGTGGCGCGAAATCAAACGTCAATCGCAGTGTGCGGCGCCTTCTGTGCTCAGAATGTACTGGCGCAGCTGATATTTGCGAAATATTGTGGAATTTAGTCATCGGCCAAAGTCCACAATAGGAGGTGCAAAACTACATGTCACAACGGTCAGTTTAAGCCATAGATCATCGCGATCCGTCAACTGTAGCTAGAGTTATCGTGTTAACAGACGGACAAACAAACAAACAAACAAACAAGCAGACTCTATGGCGCTTAGTATATAGGACTAGAGCCTTTAGCCCGTAGGAGAATCTCTATGTCTATAGCGTATGGATAATCTGTAGAGCATGAAGGAGATAATGCAATAATCAAATTCAGTGCACTGCAGGATAGTACAGTTAGATCTCAATTTGTTAGACCTGTGCCATTGTCAGTGCCTATGTTTAGGATCTCGCCAGCTCATGTGGCTGTAAATACACAATAGATGCTTGGGTTTAGCCCGTAGACAATTGGGTTTAGCCCATCGGACATTTCAGATAGATCTCAAGCCATTCGACCCTGTGCTCCTGCCAGTGCCTACGTTTAGGATTGTGCCAGCTCATGTGCCTGTGAATACACAGTAGACTCTTGTGTTTAGCCCGTAAACATTTCTGTTTAGCCAATAGAGCATTTCAGACAGATCTCAAGACATTTGACACTGTGCCCCTGCCAGTGCCTATATTTAGGCTCGCGCCAGCTCCCGTGCCAGTAAATACACAATAGATGCTTTGGTTTAGCCCATAGACATTTGGCTATAGCCCGTAGGAGATTTCAGATAGATCTAAGGACATTTGACAAAGATCCAAAGCAGTTTGATGCTGTGCCCCTGCCCGTGCATGTACTGCCTGCGAATACACTTTGGAGTCTTACAACGATAACTCTGTCATGAGTGGTGACACTGTATAGTGCTTTTGGCATGAAATCAGATGTCAATCACAGTGTGTGTGTGCCTTCAGTGCTCAGAATGTACTGGTGCAGTCGATATTTGTGAAATATTGTGGAATTTAGTCATCAGTCAAAGTTCTAAAATAAAAGGTGCAAAACTGCATGTCACGATGGTCAGTTTAAGCTATAGATCATCGCGATCCGTCAACTGTAGCAAGCGCTAGAGCATTCACAGACAAACACACAAATGGACAGAGTTTTGCCGCTTAGTATATAGGACTAGAGCCTTTAGCCCGTAGGAGAATCTCTATGGTCAATAGCCCATGGATAATCTACAGAGCATGAAGGAGATAATGCAATCATTGAATTCAGCGCACTGCAGAACAACAGTTAGATCTCAAGTCATTTGACACTTTTCCCCTGCCAGTGCCTACATTTACACTCGCACCAGCTCCCGTGCCTGTAAACACACAATAGATACTTGGGTTTAGCCCATAGACATCTGGGTTTAGCCCGTAGGAGATTTCAGATAGATCTAAAGTCATTTGCCATAGATCCAGAATAGTTTGATGCTGTGCCCCTGCCAGTGCATGCAGTGCCTGCGAATACACTTCGGAGTCCCACAACGACAACTCTGTCATGAATGGTGACACTGTAAAGTGCTTCTGGCGTGAAATCAAACGTGAAGAACAGCGTGTGGTGCCTTCTGTGCTCAGAATGTACTGGCGCAGCCAATATTTGCGAAATATTGTGGAATTTAGCCATCGGACAAAGTCCACAATAGGAGGTGCAAAACTACATGTTATGGAGGTCAGTTTAAGCCATAGATCATCGCGATCCGTCAACGCTGTCGAGAGTTATTGTGGTAACAGACAAACAAACAGACAGACTCTATGCCGCTTAGTATATAGGACTAGAGCCTTTAGCCCGTAGGAGAATCTCTATGGTCAAGACCCTGTGCCATTGTCAGCTCCTGTGCCTGCAAATACACAATAGATGCTTGGGTTTAGCCCATAGACAATTGGGTTTAGGCCATAGGACATTTCAAATAGATCTCAAGCCATCCGACCCTGTGCCCCTGCCAGTGCCTACGTTTAGGATAGTGACAGCTCATGTGCCTGTAAATACACAGTAGACTCTTGTGTTTAGCCCATAGACATTTGTGTTTAGCCAATATGGCATTTCTGACTGATCTCAAGCCATTTGACACTGTGCCCCTGCCAGTGCCTACATTTACACTCGCACCAGCTCCCATGCCTGTAAACACACAATAGATACTTGGGTTTAGCCCGTAGACGATTGGGTTTAGCCCGTAGGAGATTTCAGACAGATCTAAAGACATTTGACAATGATCCAAAGTTGTTTGATGCTGTGCCCCTGCCAGTGCATGCAGTGCCTGCGAATACACTTTGGAGTCTCACAGCGACAACTCTGTCATGAGTGGTGACACTGCATAGCGCTTTTGGCGCGAACTCAAACGTCAATCACAGCTTGTGGTGCCTTCTGTGCTCAGAATGTACTGGCGCAGCTGATATTTGCGAAATATTGTGGAATTTAGACATCAGTCAAAATTCTAAAATAGGAGGTGCAAAACTACATGTCATGACGGTCAGTTTAAGCTATAGATCATCGCGATCCGTCAACTGTGGCTAGAGTTATGGCGTTAACACACAGACAGACACACGGGCACACCTTTGCCGCTTAGTATATAGGACTAGTGGTGGTTAGCCCATAGGAGAATCTGCATAGTCCAAAGAGGACTGTTGTTAGGCAACCATCAATAGTCAAAACATGATGCAACCCATGGCACACCACCATGGTCATAACGTGCTCCAGTCAATGGCTCACACAGTAGATGTTTGGCTTTACCCCATAGACGATTGCAGACTTCAGAGTATGTCTGTGCCACTGTTCAACCAGTTTTGTGAATATACCTTATGGGTGTTTGAATTTAGCCCATAGTTAATTGGCGTTAGCCCATAGACATAGCCCGTAGGAAAATCTCTAAGAACTATCGTTAGGCAAGATAGTTAAAACATGAAGCGACTCATGACGCAACACAACAGGTTCACAACATGCAGCATGGGCCACCCATGGCATGCCATATGGGTGCTTCGCTTTAGCTTTTAGCCCATGGATGATTTCAGGTAGCTCGTGTTCCACTGCCTATACTGCCTACAATTAACTTGGTTCCATTCTTGCTATTGGTTAGCGAAAAGGAAGCGATCCTCCCTGTGCATGTGAATACTGCGCCTGTGAACACACTTCAAAAGGCATTTGAGCTTAGCTTGTAGATGCTTGCATCTTTGTGAAACTTCTCAGATCATAGAACGTGTCAGTTTAAGTAAGGTGCAATCGCGATTCGACAACTGGCTAAAGTTATGGCGTTCATGAGCCGCTAACTGCAATGAATGGTCGAAATATCTCCGCATCAAGTGATTCGAACGTCTTGAGTCTCGTCATGATTGCCTGATTGGCAAAACAAATTGTTTCAAAAGAAATTCTAAGCAGCAAAACGTATCGCCCCCACTGGGAATTGATCCATGGACCACGGACCTGTCGATCGACAAACCGGCGCTCTATCCAGCTGTGCCAACGTCGTTTTTGGTTGTTGAGTGGAATTGGCACTCATAAGAGCGCACGTCAACTGCGCGCAGTGTTTAGTGTTGCGCCGTTGCAATTTACGCAATTTCTCATGATTCAGCGATCGCACAAAGGCGAAACATGGCTGGCGAGAAGCGTAGAAAGAGGACGATTGGTTTGCCGTATAGATCGTCGCGATCCATCAACCGCGTCGAGAGTTATGGCGGAAAGTGTCAAGACAGACACCGGACATCGTTAGCCGCTTAGTATATAGGACTAGTGGTGTTTAGCCCGTAGGAGAATCTGCATAGTCAAAAGAGGACTGTCATTAGGCAACCATCAATAGTCGAAACATGATGCGACCCATGGCGCACCACCATGGTCATAATGTGCTGAAGCGAATGGCTCACACAGTAGATGTTTGACTTTACCCCATAGATGAGCAGACTTCAGGTGTCTGTGCCACTGTTCAACCAGTTTAGCATTTGCAAATAAACCTCAAGGGTGTTTGAATTTAGCTCGTAGACAATTGGCGTTAGCCCATAGACTTTAGCCCGTAGGATAATCTCTACAATCCAGAGAGAAGTATTGTTAGGAAAATAACATGATGTGACTCATGGCGCGACACAACTGATTCAGAACATGCCGCGAGAGTGACCCATACATGGTACGCCACATGGGCGTTTGGCTTTAGCCTTTAGCCCATGGATGATTTTAGGTGGCGCTACACCTGGTTCATTTGAGCTTACTTAGCTTGTAGAGCTTGCATTTGTGGAACTTCTCTGATAGAACGTGTCAGTTTAAGGTGCAATCGCGATTCGACAACTGAAGTTATGGCGTTCACGAGTTAGCTTGTAGATGCTTGCATTTGTGAAACTTCTCAGATATAGCCTCTCAGTTTACGAATCGTCAACTGAAGTTGTGGCGTTCACGAGCCGCCAACTGCAGTGAATGGTCGACGCCAAAGTGATTCGAACGTCTTGAGTGCCGCGAGGATTGGCCGTAATGGCAAAACAAAAGATTTCAAAACAGATTCTAAACAGCAAAAGGTTTTCATCCAAGCGGGGACCGATCCACCAATCCAACGCTCTATGGATCACGAGACCAACGCTCTACCCACTATGCCATCGTTGTTTTTGGTTGTTGATTAAGATCGACGCTTATAAGAGAGAAAGACCCGCGCTCAATACATAGAGCGCAACGGCTTTGGGCTACAGTACGCTGAGCGTATAGCGTGCAGCTTTTGCTGAACGCGTCAAGCGCGCAAAGCGGCCAGTATTTGAATAGAGCGTATGGTATCACTGAACCACAGACACCGTTAGCCGCTTAGTATATTGGATTCTGTGGGTGCAACAATACACGCAATCCATTGTCTCGTGACGAGTATTCGCAGTTTGTGAAACAAAAGGTTGCTACAGCTAAACGCGTTCGAAATTCACAAGAGAACCCCGATAGAATCACCGCAGTTCGGCCCTATTATTGTTCCGTGTTTCATGTGGCTGTTGCCAGGCTAGTTTGGGCCCCTTGGAATGAGACAAGGTGGCAATTTGAAAGTCAGTATCTCTTCTCTGTCGCTCCTGAATGTCAATGGGTGCTGAGTTTGACACAGAACTTTTCGCAATGATCCACAGCCACCAATATGATTTGCAGAATTTACTAAAGACCTCACCAGAAGCTGCAGGTGCCACATATCGACGTTGGCAGGCATATCCTTGCACTTGAAGAGAGCCTAGAGAAAGGAAAAGACTGAGAAAGTGTATTTCAGGAAAGTTCCCCCCTGCTGGGGGGTAAGGACAGGTGAATTTGTTCGCCCTAAAGAAGACTGATGATGAACAGGCTGTGTATCTCAGATGACTTCGGGCCCTCTACTACACGAACAAATTCAGCGTGCTCTGTTCACGCGCACGGCGCTTATCACGTGCGCACAACGTACATGCGTAGTACGCTATCTACCACTATCAAAACGTGTGTGCTTCAGTGCCTGCCACCGCATCTCACACAACACAATGTCTGCACTCAGCGCAACGCGAGGGTGGCGGACCCCATGCTCTAACCCCCACTTTGACCCATGCTCAACCATGCACGCAAGCAGAGGGCTTCACATGCTAACAGAGCTTCTGGAGGTATTAACGTTGGTAAATGCACATTCTGCACTAATGCTGGGTAAGCGCTTTGCAGTACACACACAAACGACAAACTAAGAGACCCATAATTTGGTGAGAGTTGGGCACCCATATACAGAGCACGCTGAATTTGTTCGTGTAGTAGAGGGCCCGAAGTCATCTGAGATACACAGCCTGTTCATCATCAGTCTTCTTTAGGGCGAACAAATTCACCTGTCCTTACCCCCCAGCAGGGGGGAACTTTCCTGAAATACACACCCTGTCCATGTCCACAGAGTGGACACCTTGGGGGGGGGGGGGGGGGGGGAAAGTTACAAGTGGGTTATAGGGACAGACTACCGTAACCCCACGTTTAAGCATAGGCCGGATCCCCATGACGTACTGGAAAAATGGTGGCGTAGATTAGTACTTCCGCCCGGGACCCAACTTGCATTCGATGCGTAAAGTATTATCTGTTTAGTACTTATTGCCCATTGGGTCCCGTGGGGTCAAAGGTTACCCTCAATAGACCAGTTTATAAGCCCGAGTTTAAACCTCTACTCCATAAACCCCTGTGGTGTAATGGTTCACAACGCTCTATTGATATATGTACATTATAGAAAGTCAGAGCGAAGTCCCAGGTTCGAATCCTGGCAGGGGATTTAGCTTTTGCTGCCGTATGTGCAACACGCACAGCACTATATTTCATCATTCTATCAGAACATTGCATCATACATACATGTTCAAACAGCTTTCGCGAAACAACCAGCTAATGCTGAATCTTCCCAGCAGAGCGAAGGATCAGAATCTCGCGATCGATCGAAGTATCTTCCAATCCCAACAACTGGTGCTTCAGCACGGGCAACATGTATCTGATCAGCTCCTAGATAGCCGTTTGCCAGATAAATACGCAACACGCACACATGGCGTGCTCATATTTCATCATTCTTCGAAAACGTTGCGTAGCGATGCTAGCGCCCCCTACCGGATTGATTGCTGTAAGCAGCACGTCAAAGAAGTATATACCACCCCTCGAAAGTAGCTGTCTGCAGCTTACATTTGTTTGTCATCCTTTATTTAGATGGTTATGGTAACCATAAGGTTGGCTACATGATGTCAGCGTTTCAAAACTCTTGCGTAGCTATGCTAGCGCCCCCTGTTGGATGATTCGGCTATACATTGAGATATAGAGTGGCTGTCTTTGTGCCAAAATGAGCCAATCTTGGGTTTTGCTGCGTACCTAAGCAGTTTCAGCTAGAAAACTGGGTACCCAGTTTTACTTACCCAGTTTTTACCCAGTTAATGAACTGGGTAAGAAACTGGGTAAACCGTATTTTGCAATCCTACCACTGACGCATTTGCTTATTATCCATTTACGAGGCTTTCATTGTCTAACGTGACATGCAGTGACCAGCACAAAACGTTATGTAGAAGCTGTTTAGTGTAGATGTCAGCGGATGCGCAGAGACTTTGGCGGTGAAATACGTGCCTCATCCAAAGAGCAGCAATACTATGAAGTGAAAAATGTTCGATTTTGGAGCGAAATGTCGCAGCACAGTGAATAGCCTACAAGCAGGGTCACTCAGGTCTGCATTCTGCTAGACCTCTGTTTGTCTGATCTCTGAAGAGATGGTTCACACTTCACAGATACCTCTGTGGGATTAGGCTTCATACATTTTGTGGTCCCGTACTAGGCACATAACACCAGCGAATTCTGACAATTTTGTCACAATTGCGCCAGAGGTCTGTTGGTGCAATATTTTGATGCATTCACGCCCTAAATAAGAAGCGCTGTTGTTTCAAAATTTTCCAGCTTACTTACCCAGTTTACCCAGTTTATTCGGCCGTACTTACCCAGTTTCATTGAAAACTGGGTAAATTTACCTGTACTTACCCAGTTTTGCCGAAAACTGGGTATACTTACCTGTACTTACCCAGTTTCCAAATTTTGGAAATTGCCATCACGTACTGAACATAACTACAGTTAGATACTTTGTTTGTGATACTGTACTTCGTGTCACGTATACTATAACAAAGATGGTGAATGAACTGAGTTTTGCTGGACACACGTATGTAGGTATGTACTTAGGTATGTTGCGTGGTAGTGTATTTTGCAGTATTGCTTAGCACAGCCTTAGATGTTGTCTTAGTATAGACCCAATAGTCAGGTGGATAGACTCGCACTACGACACATATGCAATTAATAGGCAACTGATTGTGTATTTTGATTGTTGAGTGGCAGATTCAACCGCCAAAATTGATTTACCATTGAAATCTGCTGCTGGTTTCTTTCATGACGCTCGTGTTTCCGACGAAAAGGAATATCACCTCATGCACTTTGTGCTTTGGGGCGAGGCACTTATCTCCCAGGCCGTCTGAGCGGAGTCACGCATTTGATTAGGGAGTGAAACAAGAATGTGCATTCCTTTTGTGTGAATGCGAGTCCTTTGGTTGGTGTGTATGTTGTGCGCACTGCTACACACACAGATTTGAACGTCGTACATAGGTGTGCGCGACAATGCTTTTAGAAGTAGCTAATCTTACTCTTCCCAGACCCAGACTTCATGATGTGTATTACGATCGCTATGTAGTTTGGTAATTTTCACCAATCAAGAATTTGTTGCATCTTCTAAATCTTTCCAGTTGAATTCAACGATTTCCACCACCCACCCCCCTAATTCTGCCAATTTCCTAACCCACGCCCATGGACAATATTGTATTACTGATTCGACATGCATACATCAACACAGCAAATGACCGTCAAATGCATTTTGGATGATTCGTGTAGAACTTGCCTGGAAATATGTCAATAGAGCTACACATCTTGTTGCCTTCTTCTCCCATACCCGTAGGCCGCTCCCACTTCTTGGTGAAGACCTGCAAATCCCTCTGGTTATCTCTCAACAGCCTAGGATCATTACATATTTATCTGTTATTATTGCATTTACATGAAATTGTAATATAGTTTTGCATGCTCAGATGCCACGATAGATCCATGTTTCTATAAAACCGCAAGATCGATATGTGTAGAGTACGTACCGGGTTTTTCCGTTTAAGCGCCCCCCCTGCTTCCCATGTGTACATACATAGGTAATAGATGCCATAGTTGGTAAGTATGTACCTATATAATGTCATAGTTTCTGCATTCATTCACTCGCCTCATAAGTGTCCCCTGTCACAAGGTGTGCTTGAATGTAGCAGCGCACGCGACAGCCTTGCTAAATTGAAGAACAACGGTTATTAATATGGTCGAACTACAAAAATTGTGCATAGAAAATTGTGCTTGTGGTCGTTGACTGAGCAACACACATACCATAAATACTCTAATAAGCCCCCGGGGGCTTATTTTTTCAACCTCCTTCTAGGAGGGGGTACTATTGGAGGGTGGGGGCTTATTCGAGGGGGAGGGCTTATTAATTCAACACCCCTTCTAGTCACCAATGTACAGAAATTGTACTAATGGCATACCAAACACACCTTCTATAGTCCAAATATTCTTAACATACCACGTACTAAAAACATATTTATCACTTGTCGTAGTTGTAGTAGTACTATAATACACTATACATGCACACAGTGTACCCTATAGTACACATACAGGTAGTATAGTGCATGGGGGAGGGGGTACTATTGGAGGCGGGGGGCTTATTATTTCAACCTCCCTCTAGGATGGGGTACTATTGGAGGGTGGGGGCTTATTAGAGTATTTACGGTATCAATAGCGTGACTGACGGGGATGCCCCCGCCACCTCCGTCCCTAGATACTACTCTATCCATGAGTGCCAGAAGTCCGCCGATATTGCACTCTATACCCGCCTGGCATATGGGCTCAATCTTGTAGATGGAGCGAGTCGCGTAGAAGCGAGGTCCCAGGTTGTCGCACCGATAGCGCTTCCCCTCCACCATCCCGTGACAGTCCATCGTGTGCCGATAGCGCGTGCAGAAGAGGGCGCTGTTCTCTTTCGACTCATCCGTTGGGATGAAGGTGTCCGGTAGCCGATTGTAGTAGAGCTTGACGCAGTCTGCTTCTGCTATAGACGGAGTGATGCAACTAACGGATTGGAAACGCTAAAGCTTGAGTTCATTTGGGCAGTTTTAGAGTAGTGGATTGTATACTGCTTGTCAACAGGGTTGTAGCAATTGGCAATAATGGAATTACTTAGAGGGTGTAAAATTAAAGGGTCCAGAAAGACATATGTGACTAGTGATGTCAACTTTGACGTTTCATAACTTGTGCTATGTGACAGCTACGCAGTTCGTTCTTCAAACGCATCAAAGCTTGTACTCCTTTAAATCGAATGGATTTAGTCCCGTTGAAATTGGTCGGGAGACTAGCAAGTTTTGCCGCTCTAGTCGCGTGCAATCCCAAATTTCTTGTTGCAGGTTTGACACCCTGTAACTTGTGGTCACAAGGACGAGTCGGCACTCCAATATGGGACATATCATGGGCAGATGTTGACTACATTGCGTGAAAGTTTCGTCTGAATTGCCCCATCAGAGCGAAAGTTATTCGGCTTTTTCATTTGGTTATATTGAAAGAAACACTGTACTTGTTGCATTCAATCTGTCATGTACCTTCAGTAGCCCCGCTTTTCTGAGAATTGAAGATTGATGCAAGAAGGCAAGCGATTGCCGCAGCATTTTGCCAAGCAGTCGGCATGCTCTTCTGAACAAAACCTTTGGCCTAGTACAGTACACTGTGTTGACTTACACCAGAATCTGCTGACGTAGCCTAATCTGTTTGGGATCCTATTGCAACCAACAACTACATATTATGTTAAAGTAAAGTGCACAAGACATAGTGCAAGACACAGTTTGCCAACCAGTCAAAGAACATCATCATAGTATCACGCCTTATCAAAGAACATCATTAGCAAAGAATAGCAACTCATGAACTGTGGTGACAGAGCGGCTCAGTATATTGTACCCCCCCCCCCCCCCCGACCGATCGACTTGTTGAGTAGGATGCAATGTATTCGTCTACAGATGTGTAATTCTACCCATATAGCACGTCGTGAACGGCATTGGGCACTGAATTATGTATCCGATCTACATATGCAAACAACATAAGAGTAAATACGGCGTCGGGAACTGTTGCCGAATAAGTTATCCTCGTTCGCCGCAATCCTTTTCATCTGTGCGCAGCTTGAGAAACACAGGCTTGAGACTATGTATACGTAAATAACTACACCTACATGGCCATTACGCACGGCTCAGTACGGCTCAGCCACGCACGCACGCACGCACGCACAAACGCCTGCACGTGTAGTTCAGGTGGCGCAGCTCAATAGTACTTACTTCGTCCCCCGCCGCGATCCTCATCTGAAGTTTGCTATTCTCACTTCTCAGCTTCTGGTTCTCTTCGTTCAGCGTCGCCTTCTCCTCCTTCAGAGCTTCACATGCTCGGAGCTGCAGTGAACGGGCAGACTGACAGTCCAGCTTGTTTGTATTCTTGTATGTACGTATTCTTCTTAACTTGTATGAATTCCATGTACAACCACGGACTTTTCAATTAGCCCCGCCTAGTGAATTGCACCTCTACAGAGTGGCCCACGGTGGGTTTGCCAACTTTGTTTGTTCTCTGTCGGAGATCCGCAAACTGATTAATCTCAAATTTTGGGCGGTTGTAGTACTACCCTTAACTTAGATGTTCGCCAGCTGAGAGGTCAGCCAGGTGCAACATGTACAAGTGACAGAACCGCAAAGACAAACCCCAGATTTTCGAATGTGGTCAACACGGGAATCGCCATCACTGATGCAGGGTTGAAAATTCTGTGAAGCGGTAAACGCCATTTGGAGGGCAACAAAACAATCTTTCAAATGCCAAAAGAACGGACTCTGTAACGTAAACGACGCGTCAGATACGTCCAACCAAAGTCGGACGAATTGTGCCAGAAAGATGGAAACGAGCACCATCTCCGACTGATTGCCAGGCCAGCAACGAGGTCTGCAGGCACAATTCGTCCAACTTTGGTTGGACGTATCTGGCGCGTCGTTTGCGCTACAGAGTTCGTTCTTTTGTCATTTGAAAGGTTGTTTTCTTGCCCTCCAAATGGCGTTTACCGCTTCACAGAATTTTCAACCCTGCATCAGTGATGGCGATTCCCGTGTTGACCACATTCGAAAATCTGGGGTTTGTCTTTGCGGTTCTGTCACTTGTACATGTTGCACCTGGCTGACCTCTCAGCTGGCTAACATCTAAGTTACACATAGTGCTACAACCACCCAAAATTTCAGATTAATTGGCCAGCGCGACCTCAGTCAGTGATCAAACAAAGTTGGCATCCCCCCCCTTGGGCCACCCTGTACAATAGATATGAGACCAGACATGTCACTGTCTTTAAGAACAACTGTCCTAAGACAATTTAACTCGGCCAAATTGTCTGACAAGACAAGACAATACATAGGTCTTCAACAGAAAACACAGAGTTCACATAATTCTTCAACTGCCTTGGAACAACCAGGAACTGCCTGGGACTACCAGGAACACTTCAAAGACAATTTAAGGACAGACAAGAATATTTGAGTTGAGGAGTCCAAACAAAGACAAGACAATTGGCAAAATCCTGTGACAACAGCATACAGTACACGACAATGTCAACTGACCAGTTGTCGGATTCTCGCTCGCCATCGACTCGAAAAGGTTTCGGTGTCGTCGCGCAGTTGCTCCTCGATGCACGCCAACCCGACGTCTTCTGTCATAGATGAAGTTACCGTAAATCCTCCAATAAGCGCCCCCCCTCGAATAAGCGCCCCCCCTAGAGGTAGGTTGAAAAAACAAGCGCCCCCCCCCCCCCCCTCCAATAAGCGCCACCCTTTTGTTAGTACCAGCAGTACTAGCACTACCATATGTGCTCTATCACCATTCCTAACACAAGATTGGGCTACATGACAGCACTACTACTAAATTCAGGTATTCTGATCAAAAGCTGTACAGTTTCAGCCTCAAATCTATTCAGATGTGCGCAATAATACGACCACAACGGGGAATTTTGGTGAAATTTTGGCACTCTGGAGGGGTCGAGTTAATAAGCGCCCCCCCCCCTCGAATAAGCACCCCCCCCCCTCCAATAAGCGCCCCCCCTAGAGGTAGGTTGAAAAAATAAGCGCCCAGGGCGCTTATTGGAGGATTTACGGTATGCGCTGATCTTCGACTTTCGTCTGTCGTGGCAGTTTCAAAGAAGCTACCCACAAATCCACAACCTTCGAACTATGAAGTAACCCTTCACTCCGTCTTGTGAGAACTGAACTGGACTGATCTGAGCTACATATGTATCTCGCCCAATCATCAAAACCTCTCTAGCATCTCTCCAGCTGATAATTACAGTACAAGGATACAGGGCGAGAATGCGCTCCAGCAGCGGACTATCAGGAGTTAAGATTGATCGATGCGAGGGATGCAAGTCCGCCTTCCTGATAGCGATATCGCCCTATATTCCTGATATGATAGCGATCTGCACCCATTTAGACGCCGGTTGTTACAGATAATATACCACACAATGCCCTTTAATGCCCCTAAAACGAGGTCCATGCGGCTAACACAGCTGACTCTGTACAGCGCCGAATTGTGGTAGTGACCAGATTCTGGACTTCGGAGGACACTTCACGGTCATTATGTCGTGACCGAACGAATTCGGCGCTGTACCTACGGACTCGGCTGTGTTAGCTGCATGGACCTCGTCTTAGGGGCATTATAAAGGGCATTATGTGGCCTATCATCTTAAATTCTGTGTGGATTAATGGCTCCCAGCGCTTATCATCTGTAACAACCGGCGTCTAAATGGGTGCAGAACATTTCTTGTAAACACTACCAGAAGTCAACAAGATCGTTAAAATTGGCAGTTTTGTTATACAAGGGCGCCATTTTGCCACAGTCGGTGGAATTCGCTGAAACTGTCGGAGAAAAATTGTTATTGTGACTTTCGAACGCAACAAACCGTATGAAAGAATTCGCAGCCTAGCCAAAGATATTCGCATTAATTTTAAAGTTACGCCGGAACTCTGGACCACCCGGTACTTCTTGGAGAAAGTGTGTTTCGAACGCGGGTTATTATCCTACGCGGCCGGGTACTGTAGCCTAAAAATTATTTTTGAAAGTCGGTTCCGAATCACTTTTCGAGCGTAAAAACAGCCGAAAGTCGAAAAGTGCTGAAAATCGGCAAAAATCGGCGACTTTTAGTGGCAAATCGAAGCAAATCGATTGACCTGTGTCGAGTCAAAGAGTTTAGAACGATTTTACACCAGAATCTCACAACTCGATTTTTACACCAAAATATCACGCCGCCGAAATTTTCTTTTGGCCATAACGTCCGCGTGGGACCACCTAGGAAGCTGAGGTTTCTTTCAGGGCTAGACTTGTCGAGGACTATAACATATCCTAAAATCACAAAAATCGATCGAGCATTGCAGAAGTTGTGGGGCGCCGACTGTTTTCAATGCATTACAGAATTGGAATTTTTAAATTTTCTCAAAATTTTTCCACCACGCAAAAAATGAAGGTGCGTCCACACCTACTATCCCTCGAGAGCTATGTATCGATTTAAAAAACCGCGTCCAAATCGGATGAACCACGCGCGGAAAATCTTCACGGTACGGATTATGCTTTCGGTGCCTCGACTATAATAACACTCCACCCTTCCAGGGTCGGAGTGCTAAAAATCTGTACGCCGCATTGCGAAAACGGTAGTGTAGTGACGCGTCATTTACATTGTCAGTGGCCTTGCTGAGACATGACATACCAATGACTACATTGCCATTACATACGTAAGTAGCATCGATTGCTCGCACCTTAGATGCTCATACCATATTGCGTGCGGTCTAAAATCGTTGGACGACGACGAAGATACCACAGTGTTTTCGCCACGATCGTGGGAGTCAAAGTCAAACGGCTGTGCCAATCGAACTACAGTTATAGCGTTACGGCAGCTAACAGCCATGGCCGCCGCGAACCACCACAGTCACGGTTCAAACCCGCAAGTCCCCTTCGCGGGGGTGTTCCATCTCACCGAAAGGCCCCCTCCCTCCTCCTTCTTCTCTCGAACCTACGGCCTTCTGGTCAATATGGCCGGGGGCGGCGCCATGCCGTTTTCCGCGCCGCGGGAAATCCTGGAAGGCTTCACTCAGTCAAACAACGGCCGTTTTCTAAGCGCCGCCTGGCGTTGTTTCGCCCTCTTGCTGAGACTGGCCCCCTTCGCGTCTGTCCTCTGGGCGGCCATCGTCTGCGCGCCCTACTACCACTACTTGCGGGAGGGTCGTTGGCCGTCGCCCGTCTACGCGGTGGTCAGCGCCCTCGTCCTGTTCAACATCGGCTTCCTGTGGTGGAACCGACTTCCGATTCTAGGGCTGCTGCTTCGACTGAACCGGATCGAGGTAAAGGTTAGAACAGAAAGAAAGCTAATACATTCGTTGCTTTTAAGTGCGCTTAGCCGTAGTGCAGTGTGAAGCGCGTGAACCGGAGCCTGAGCCTGTCTTCTGACTTAGTGTACCGACACTACACCGTCTAAGCCCTTCATCGACCAATTCTTCACCCTTTCCATTGGAGGTCGACGGCCGTCCTTCCGTTCTCGACGCTGCGCCCGTGGCCTACGGCTGCGTCATGCTGACCCACGTTCTAGCCATAGGCAGCTGCTTCCACCTTATGCCGATTAAAGAAGCTTCAGACGCCAATTCGACCAACGGAAGCGCCCGTAACCAGAGCTCTCCCATCTTGAGCTTTCCCATCGTCACCATCCAACTGCCGCTCTTGTACTCGGTCGCCTTCCCCGTCCTCTTGTGCCTCTTCGTACACTGCGCCGCCGGAAGAGCCTTTCGGGAGTGGCTCTTCCACTCTTTGGGAGCGGCGCTCTTTGAGGGCGAGGGGAAGGGAGCCCGCGAGTGTGCGGAGACCCAAAAGGAGTGTTTCAGAGTGGGATGCCGCGTAGAGTGCTCTTGTGTGTCGTCTGAACACCTTGAAGCCTAAGCCTAAGCCTAAGCCTAGACACAAGCCGCCTAGGCCTAAACTTGGGCTTGGACCTAAGCTGAGCCTGTGGATTGTAGAACTTGCGTATATTGCAGAGCCGAAGTATGGGGAAACGACCGCCTCGCCTAGAGAGATCACAGTACGTTAGCAGAGAATGTGCACGAGTCGGTCAACTAAAGTCTTGCACACACGCACCGCTCTGAAACGCTCCTGAAGAACGAAATACTGGCGATAGCTGGGGAAGTACGCGTCTGCTTCTCCACCTTCTTCAACGTCAATGTGATCGCCGCTATCGTGATCGCCGTCTCCGCGCCAGCGGCAATGGTGCGGTGATAACAATGCATGCGTATAATGAATGCTTTGCTCTTGGAAGCCGTGTTCACGATTTTGCTTGATGGTCCACTCAGTTTCCGACTTCCAAGCAGTGTTTCCATTGTTCCAAGATTATGGAGATTGTTTTGTTCTTTGGCCCTAGATTGTTCAAATCTTGAATCCATAATGTTCCGACTGAGTCAGTAGGGCGTCATTTTGTTACACAGCACATTTCAAAAGGAACAATTTAAGAACAATATAACCTGTTTGTTCCAAACGCTCGTTACATTGTTCTTGTTTCAGAAAGTCGTAGAACAAGATTAATTGTTCTTGTTCTGATAACAGTTTTAGCACGGACTTTGTTCCGGAACATTGTCCCGTCGGAACAATTGGACACACTGCTTTCAAGAGCAGTTTCCACCTTTATGCACTTCGCGCCTCTAGGTGCACGAGGGTCGTAGCCTGATTCAAGATGGAGAGGCGTCTTCTCGCGTCCTCTTCGTCGTCTTCGCGGGACTCTACGCTCTGTTCGTGGCCCTGTTCAATCTAGTCTGCGTCTCTCTGGCTCGGCGCTTGATGGACAAATCGGCGAGTGGCAGTGTATTAACAAATTAATGTTCGTAGGTTCAATTTTGTGGGATTGGCACTGGGATTGGCAACGTACCGTAATTGGCTACGAGGACTCGTTTTGACGTACGACTATGGCCTAGGCCTATCTGCGACCCAGTCTAATCTGCAACCTTAGTACTACGAGACGGCGGCCGGAAGTTAATAGTCTGGGTTCGCGTCGCTTTGGTACTACTACGGTAGCAGATAAGCCTGGGGTGCAGATAGCCCTACGCTACGACATTTACACTGTCAAAGTTTTCGCCGAACTATTTCAGGTTGGCAAATTGGCCGGTGCCGAGCACATTTGCGTGTCCGACTACCCGGATCATGTGACGGTATGCTTCTCATTGTACTGACTTTTGATCTCTTTTGTACACAATGAAAGTCACAACATTACGTACTATTTTAGCACATTCGCCACATACAATTGGCGGAGGGAGACGGCTGGAGCGTTACTGCCGAAGACGGCATGTTCCTCCAACCGGAAGATCAAGAAATGTATTAAACGCCGCTTATGCGTGATTTCTAAGCGGTTCTTCAGTGTCGGATTTGAAATCATCAGTGGTTCTCCAGTTACAATGGTTGAGAGTACATAGTTGTTTGAGATTCCTAGGTACGCATGGGCATAACAGCTGGGAACTACAACAGGAGGACCTATTTCAGTTGCTGTTTGTGCCAGACTGCTATTTGTTGTGCACACCTTTCGTGTAGGCGTCTTTGTTCGTCCTGTACATAAATGCAAATGTGTACCTTCATTTCATTTCATTTTGTTGTCATGTGTATTTCACTTCGTTGTTGTGTCCGCGATAGAGTAGAGTACTACGTTATGGGCTCTGTTCGGTGATTTGAAGTGGTGATGCGTGAGGCGACACCCCATCCACAATCCTGTCAGAGGTCAGAGTTGAGGTCGGGTCATAGCGTAGTTTGGAAGTACGGTAGTCGTTGACTGCGCGAAGTTACTGGACCTGTAGAGCTTTGGGCCCACAGTCATCGCGCATCGTTTTGCGTTAGGAAATAAAATGTAAGTAACAGCGATTTGAATGCCATTGCCAGTGCCTCTCGCCATGCGAATAACCCTAGCGTAGAACGGAACCGCACCACAGCATAGAATCGTCTCGCGTAGAAAACGCGCGGTCGTTCGTGGCTGGGTCGACGGCGAACGGCGTTCGTTTCTACTGGAGCGATCGTTAACCCTCTCCCCCCCCCCCCCCCCCCCATAAATTCGCCGACCGCGCAGTTTTTCCGTGCTTCTTTCTATCTACTTATCCTGCCACGAACACCGGCCGACGAGTCCATTCCCCATTCCGTCTCTCTTCGCAGCCTTGGAGACCCTAATGCATACGGCGGCCAGAAGAAGATGGAGAGCGCGCGGCGCATGCGTGGGACGTATACAGACGGATGGAAAGTAACCTGTTGTGGTGTGGTGAGTGGTCTGGCTCCGAGAATGGAAGAACGCCCGCCGAACACCAGTCCCGCGCAGGCAGTGCGTCAAGATGGAAATCAGATTCTGTCTGTCTACCCCCTGGGTGGCGGTTCGAACGCGCGCCGTTAGCGTCAAGTACAGTAGATACATCTCACTCAAGTAGACGTTCAAGGCTGTTAGACTTGTGATGTGGCCTAAAACAGTATGGATGCAGAGGAGGCGCAAGGCGTGCCTTTCCGCGTCTCAACGCTCATTCCAAGGTCTTGCGCCCCTTCCAATGTTCCTACTAGAAAGTACTTCCCTCCCATGTAGATTCTAGACTATGACAATAGATAACGCAACGCGCTCCAGCTTGCCGATAAGCTGGTTATCTTGCATCACATCAGTGGCTCCTCTGGGGATCCCCACTAGTCTCTCTAATCATTCTCTAGGCAAGCAGACAGACAGAAGCCAAATCATAGCCAACTCAAAACATGAACAAAGAGGGACCGAATATGACGGCCGACGAAAGCGGCGTCGACGAGTCGGACCCAGAAGTCTCCTTCGCCGGGGTGTTTCGCGTCACCGAAAGCGCTCCTCCCTCCTCCTTCTACTCCAAAGCCAGCGGTCTACTGGCCAATATGGCCGTTGGAGGCGCTTTGCCCTTTTGGGTGCCCAAGGTAGAGATGTAAAGGTTTTTCTATAATTTTTATTGAAAAAAGGTTTTGTTATTGAAAAAGTTGGCCGACTGTTACTTGTGGGTAGAAGTTACCATGTTGGTGGCAAAATCTCCCGCAATTTAGCTAACTTGAACACGACATTATTGAGTGCAGAATTATGTTAGGAGGACTGAATATGAACCAGTTTTGGCCCCGCGGGCAGCTCAGAGTGTCAGAAATAAAGGTGGTTGTCACATTGTTGTCAGTTTTGTTTAGAATGTCGCTGTACACCATCTAAATCGCTCTGCCATGCAGTGAAGAGGCCGAAAGTGCCAGTCTTGTGTAGCATACAACGCTATAGCACCGTATGGTGGACTTTGGTGCATGGTCCTAGTACTTTCGAAATTTTTTTTGAAAATTTTTTTTGAAAAGAAAATCAATCAATCGAAGAAAAATTTTAGGACGTCCTGGAGGGGGAAGTGCGAGTCAAGAGCGAGGTCATACGCTGGTTCCGCCTTCTGCCCAAGCTGGGTCCCCTCTTTGCCGCTGTGTGGATGGTGATCCTCTGCGGCCCATACTTCGACGCCTACAAAGATGGCTGCCTGCCGTCGCCCGTCTACGCGGCGGTCAGCGCCCTCGTCCTCTTCAACGTCGGCTTCCTGCTGTGCAAGCACAAGACCATTCGGGGCCTGCTGAGTAGATTGAGTCGCCTCGAGGTGAGCGGTGCGTCGAGCGTTTGCATTCAATGGTCACTAAAGCTGCGCCAAATTACCGTAAATTCTCTAATAAGCGCCCTGGGCGCTTATTTCTTCAACCTACTTCTAGGAGGGGCGCTTATTGGAGGGGGGGGAGGGGGCGCTTGTTAACTCGACCCTTCGAGAGAGTGCCAAAATTTCCAGATTTTGCCACATTTTAATGTAAATTTGCATCGATATTTGCATGAAACTTGAGCTTTTCATCACAATCACTGTAATTAGTCGTTACGTTGTCATAGATAGGTAGCCCAATCTTGTGTTAGAAATCGTCACAGAGCATGTATGGTAGTGTTAGTACGACTGATACTCACCAAAGGCGGGACGCATATAAGGGGGGGGGGGGGGGGGGGACGCTTATTTGCTCAACCTCCTTCTAGGAGGGGGCACTTATTCGAGGGGAGCGCTAATTCGAGGGGGGGGGGTGCTTATTGGAGTGTTTACGGTAGATCGAATGCATTTCGTCGCTGTCAAGTATCTCACGCTGATATCTCACGCGTCGCTTGAACCGGACCGTACCAAGCTGCAATTCGCTTCCGCTTCCAGGTCGATTCCCACGCCGATTCCAATGGGTTTTTCACGGCGCAGCTGCTCGTCTTCGCCCTCCTGCTGGTGCAGTTCCTCGCGGCGGCCGTCTGCGTCGGCGTCGACAAGCTCGCGTCCAGTAGTCCTCCCCCCACCAACGAGACGGCGAAACCCACGAGCAGCATTCCAACCCTTGGCCTGTCGGTGGTGGTCATCCAACTGCCCCTGATGTACTCGGTCGCCTTCCCCGCCTTCTTGTGCTTCTACGTCCACTGCGCCGCCAAGAGGGCCTTCAGAGAGTGGCTCTTTCACACGATGAAAGAGCTCTTTGAGAACGGGGAGAAGGGAGCCCGCGAAGGAGCGGAAACCCAAAAGGGGCGTTTCAGAGTTAGCGTATACATATGTGCCCATAGTTGTTTTCCTTTGGAACACACTTCAAATCACACTTATTGGTAATAGTTTATGAAAGATGGCCGTTGCGGCACGGATGTAACAGAGGTTTTCACAACCGGTTTCTTGCCCTAAAGGGGTAACAGCAGCCCTGAAGAAGGGTCCGTTTAGGACACGAAATCGGTTGGGAAAGCCACTGTCTCCGTGCCGCAACGGCCATCTTTCGCAAACTATTCTGACTCCAAAACGGCACATCTTTCCAGTTCCCACTCCTTAATCCAGCCTACACTTATTGGGTTTCAATTGCACTGTCGTTGCCCAAAGGAATAACTATGTATGTAGCGCACCAAGCATGCAATTTCACAACGCGCAAACGATCTGAAACGCTCCGAAAGACCAACCTATTGGCGATAGCTGAGGATGTCGACACCTGCTTCTCCACCTTCTTCAAGGTCAACCTGCTCGCCGCCATCGTGATCGCCGTCTCAGCGCCAGCGGCAATGGTGCGGTAGTAGGCGTACAGTATTCTTTGCAGCATAGATGGGCACACTCCCAAAAGTAGAGTTGACGGTGGCCGGCCACATTGCGTAGTGGTAATCTTGACAAGATTGCCCTACCTAATTTTGACAAAATTTTTAGCAGCCAGAATGAAAACATGAATTTTTGGTGAAAATTTCCAATTCTTTTTTCTTTTATTGCAAATAGTGGAAAATAATTGTCAAAGTTTAGCAAAACAGGCAAATTTTTTTGCTGTTTTGAAGTTTGGTAGCACAAGAATACATAGCTCCTAAGCACAGATTGTTGAGCTCAAGGCGACTCGAGGTGGTCACTTACTCATTGTAGTTGCGTAGTGGTCAAAATTTGTCTTGCGTAGTGCATAGTCCCCTCTGATTCTAGTGTTGACTGGTCAACCCTAGTCAGCCCTATGCCGATCTATGCGTTGTAGGTCTTGGTTTTTAGAGCAGAAGCAGGACCAACCCAACCCCGAAGACAAATTACGTATTGCTAATGCAATGAATGGTCGTTCTCAAAATTGACCCTCTAGGACTTCACATTGGCAAAGTCGAAAGTTGAAGCGCTTGTCTGTGTCGGAAAGCGATAATCAAGTGAAAGCATCGTGGAAGATAATCCTTATTGAAACTGCTGGCAATGCCATCAGTCAGCATCAGGACAGCATTGGACAGCCAAACAGGGAGATAGAAACTTTCTACGGTCATTGGATTAGCCAGGAATGGGTCACAGAGTTCGTACGGTTCACACTTGCTCGGTCACAGGTTTCGTACGGTCACAGGATTGGTCACGACACCGGCTTTCACTGCCCGTTTCTCTCAGTTCCATAGAGTGAGACCTCCCCAAGGGTTGCCTCTCAACCTACCGCTTACGGCAGATCTACCGCCTTCCAGGTGCGCGTGACAAGCTACCACCTAGACAACAATCCAGTCCAACGACAACGATTATGTACATACACAGTGGCTTTGCACTGGCCTGGCACTGTGTCTGCACTTCACCGAATGGCCATGTGGTGACAATAGGAAGATCGCCCAGACGGGTGCCAAATAATTCGCGTACAAAGTTCAGCTTATCTAGCGCTGACGTGTGCTGGTGCTTGCCACTGCGGGCTGCTTCCCTGTCACGAGAACCTGCGTGTTCTCAAAACGCCTCGCTTGAACCACGCCCACACGAATGGACCGAAAAGAAACGCACGTATACAGTGACTTCGCTGCAACCACCGCGAGATATGTAGTGTCGGCATGGATAATAGCCGAGACTGGATTATGGGAGAGATTGCACCCAATTGAGTAGCCACATAGGCAAGCAAACGGCGCGATTATTCCTGAACCGGTCTATCTATCAATCAGTATCCCTTCTCAGTCAGCCACTCCAACATCTTGTGTCCGTCCCTCTTGAGAATCTGGTCGTTCAGACGGCAGGCCTCTGTGGCTTGCCCAAGCACCTTCTTCAGCGCCTTGGCCCTCTCACCCACCAGCAGCACCTTCTGAACTAAGGGACGGCAGAATATCGGCTATTCACAGTGTGATGCAACGACCAAATTGGTTAGACTGATAGATTGCATGCAGTGTATGGTCAGTCCTGCGTGCGCCGGCCGCCTTGTCCACGCGATATATGTACATGTACATACTTACCTCATAGGCGCAAGCTCTGTGACTCGACAGATGTCGACAGAAGTGTCACGGGGAGACAAAGCGCCGCTCGAAAGATTAGCATGATGTCCAGTGCCGCGTAACACGGACAACCATTCGGCAAAAGCCGGACAAGCGGGCGGACAAAATCCCCGTGCCAACTAGCGGATAGGCCACCCAAACACATCCCATTCACTCGCAACGCACCTCGGCTTCACTGGCCAGCTCCTCAGAGCAGTGGTGGGCGACGGACATCTGAAGTCGGTCACATAATATGCTGTACCACAGATTGGTCCATTGACTGCTTCAGATGGGCGCATTCACCTCGAGAATCTTCTGGAAGAGGCCCTCGGCGGGGCCGCCCAGCTTGTCCATCAGTTGTTGGTGGTTGGCCTTCATATAGCCCCAGGCGGTTTCCTGGCCACTGCGACTGGTCACCAGGCCCCAGAAGAGGCGGATCAGGTCCTGCAGACGGACCTTGCCCTGAAACTCAGCTCACAGATGGATTTCCAGCCATACACAAAAGTGACATGAGACATGACAGTCAACCATTTGAAGCTCTCGCCTGGTCTATGGCGTACGCTAGAGCATCCTTTTGCACGTCGGCGTCCACACTGGCCGCCAAGTAGTGGACGGCCGTCACCTGGATCTCTGGGAAGTCGCTGGTCTCCACAATCTGAAAACAAAGCCATCGAGCATTGATCCACAGTGTCATCGTACTGGAGCCACAAACCTGCTTTATCTGCTCGAAAACCTCCCTACCGCCGTGCGCTGCGACGACCTCAAAGATCTGAAAGCGACCATGACAAAAGTTGTTATTCTTGTCAGCGCCCGCAGTCTCACAGTGACCTCAGTTCTGACGTCGGCTGGAATCTCCACTTGATTCTCAACGAAGTCCTTGAAGCTCTGGCGCGCGAAGGCCACCACTTCGTTATGACGGGCCCTACCCAGTCTGGCAACGACGACGCCGCGCAGCAGAGACTGCAGAGACGCTGAAGCGCCATTGTACATATAGTAAGCGTGCCAGAAGTGAAGTGCCACTATACGGTTGTTGGTACTTCGCTCGATAGCAGACGTCGGCCAAATTGACATGAACGCAACTGCCACTGCAGCCAAATGTATTGCATGTAGCTCCACCAACATCGTCACATGTCCCTGAGGCTTCAATGTACACCGTGAGAACTGATACGCACAACACCCACTCTCATTCTCCTTGGGATGGAGGCCGCATTTGGCCAGAACTGGAGCGTAGGCCTCCCTGATGAAGGCGTCCATCTTTTGACTGGCTCCCTCCACTCGACTGAGCACATTGGAGAGAAAGCCAAGGCTGGCGTCCACAACCTCCCAGATGGGGAACTCCGTCTCCTCCCTCAGAGAGAGCGTCAGCTCCAGAAAGCTGCTGGCTGGCGCCTTCCCGCTTTTCACCTGGGAGAAAGGAGCGGAAGTTACAATAGCATGTCGAGCGCGTTACAATGAATTTACGTTAGTTACGATGACGCAGAAGACAGCATTCTATGCTCTGTAACAGTGTGCGCCCACCATGGCGAAAAGATCGGAGACGAGATTGAAGCGGTCGACAGTGGACAGCTGTTTCTCCTTCACGGCCGGCAGGAGTCGCTCCAGCATCCTCTCGCTGTAGTCCACCCTGTAGAAGCCCACCAGATTCGTGTTCAGCTGAAGCGTAGAACAATAGCAGATCTTTCTATTTGATATTTTGGGGTTGGAATGACCGCGGGAGGAACCTTAATCCATTCGTCCGCCTTGACGCCGTCCAACTGGAAGCTCTGCTCTCGCTCCGTCATCAGAAGCTTGAACTTGGCCTCTGTAGGGTGGCTACTGGTCGAGACGTGAATGGGCACTTGCCAGGTCAGTTTGTCGGTATCTGTAGTGGAAGCAGGCAGTTGACACACCAGTTATGAACAGTGTAGCACTGTCAGTGCAACGTGCAGATTGTCATTTGTGAACAGTGTGGCAATGTCAATGTAACATGCATCTTCAGATGTGTCTCAAGGGCTCTTACCCTCGCTTCCGTCGGCGATGTATCTCCTCTGTTTGACTGCCAAGAGCCTCTTGTCGTCTTCAACAGCTTCTTCCACTTCCAGCAGGGGGTAGCCCACTTGTCTGGTCCAGCAGCGCATCAGTTGTGCCACATCGCTGTCAGAGGCGTCACTGAACGCCTTCCAGAGGTCACTTGTCTCGGCGTTGGAGTACTGGAACTCCTGCATGTAGGCTCTGACGCCCTTCTGGAAGGCCTGAAGTAGGACAGATGGATGGGCTGTTTCGCCAAGTAAGAGAGTACAACATGAATCAGTGTGAATGCCACACCTCCTCTCCCAGATGATGGTAGAGCATGCGAATGCAGCTGCACGACTTCCGATAGGTGACCACGTCGTAGATTTGGTCCAGCTCGTTTGGGTTCTCGATGGGCACCTGAACTCTTTCACTTTTGCATGTTTATCCACTTGGCGTAGCATTCGACTGGTCGACTAAACAAACATACACATTTTGTTGTAACTGCCATTCTGATGCATCAGTCAGCCATGTGTCATTAGAGCCAATATATGTCCAACGGCCAGACGTCACCGATTACTATTTGCAAGTGAATGGCAAACTTACAATCACCAATGTACAAGGTACATACCGTAAAAACTCCAATAAGCGACCCCCCTCCAATAAGCGACCCCACTCCAATAAGCGACCCCCTTAGAAGGGGGATTGAAATAATAAGCGACCCCCCTCCAATAAGCGACCCCATTTTTTGTCAAAAACTGCCCACTATTCCTTGATAAGCCACTGTTCATCCCAATATAGCACACCTAAGTTCAATAATGCGTGTAAAGTCACGCTCGTCGTTGATTATGCTCCTACTGTCAGGTTTTATTAGCCAAGACACCCAATCATTCAGGTTTCAACGCAAGAAAATGCAAAATTGTATGCTGAGGTATCGACTCAGACTTGCATTGAACAATAAGCGACCCCCCTAGAGGGGTGGTTGAAATAACTAGGTTAACGCTGAAGGGGACCTTCAGGGTGGCACTCCGCTTGTTCCGAGGCAAAGCAGACTGGCCGCTCGTCGCACTACTCGGTGATAAGCATTCACGGAAACAAACACCGAATTCGTGTTCAGTGTTCAGTGTTCAGCCGACGAAAGTGTTCAAACAAATTTGGACCAGTTTGAACATGATTGGACAAGTTTGAACATTTTTGGACAAATTTGGACAAGTTTGAACATGTTTGGACAAATTTGGACATGTTTTGGGTGTGTTCTCTGACGCCGAAAGCAGCGTAAATGCACCGCAAATCGCAAAACAAACGCCGGATTCGTGTTCTGCGACGTCAGAAAGCCCAGAAACAACTGTCAACTCAATTTTGAAATTTCGACCCTGGGACCCAATTTTCGGTCGGCCGGGCACCGAAATCAGGGTAAAGGCGTCGCAAATCGCCAAACAAACACCGGATTCGTGTTCAGCGTTGTCGGAAACCCCCGAAACAACTGAAAACTCAATTTCAAAAATTTGACCCCGGGATTCAAAAATTCGGCGCGGCCGGGGTACGGTACCTCAAAATAGTCAAGACACTTTGTCTAGACCAACTTTTGACGTAGAACACGTTGCGATTGTCAATTTACCGCTAAAGGCACGCTTTCCAAGCCAAAACTCCACCCAAAATCGAAATCCGGAATTTTCCGCTCGAAACCCGTCACTTTTGTCACCGCGGATCTCCCGAACGACACAAGCGATTTCGGCGATTTCGATCTCGAATGAAAGATAATATAATGCTCCAGGACGAGTTAAAATTTGACGACGATCCACCGTCGCAAACTCGAGTTACGATTTTTTAAAAGGCCGAAAAAATTTTAAAAATTCAAATTTCCTACCGTACTCTCGCGTCGGACCACCCAGGGAGCCCGTTCCAGTGATTTCGCCTAGAGGGTCCAAAGGCCTACAACATATCCAAAAATCGTCAAAATCGGCCCACTTTTGCGAAAGTTATGGGCTATTGTTTTTTTTTTACTTAGTAAAAATTTGAATTTTTGAATTTTCGCAAAATTCTTCCACTACCGGAATTTTCTAGTTTCTTGTCCACGCAGCGCGTCGACTCAACCTATCCAACGCAAAAAACCGCTTGGCGATCCGACTTGTGTAGCGCGAGAAAAGCTGTTAAGATGATTCTGTTCAATCCGACGCCCCCAAAAGCACTCCTGCTTTTGCAAAGCGGAGTGCCAACAAGCTGTGTGTGTAAAAAGTTCAACCTATACTTTGTGTCTGTCAAATCTTGGTGAACAGTATAGTGAATTTCATTCGCATAATTAGCCGCATCTAGCGAAGGTATCTTGAAAACGCGTACCACAATTCAAATGCAACTGTTACCACGATACGGTTGTCTGTACAACTGATCTAAAGCTCAGTGATATCGCCGCGTTCGCTATATGGTATCGGCATGATACGACGCCGTTCATCTGAAGTTTTATACCTGTGGGAATACGCCACATCGAACAAAAAACTTGCCAACTGTTTGGTGCAGTCGTTCTGACCAGGAATTTCCATTGGTGTACGCATTTCTGCGTTATGACGCTTTTGGCAATTTGTAGAATTCTGGCAAATTGTGGCGTACTTCTATAAAATTCCACAATTGCAAACAATTTCTTTTGTGTTATAAATTATCCGCGGTCTATGCTCTTTCGATTTCTGAAGAAATTTCGCCGCTAGTCCATCAGACGACAAAATCGATTTTCGACTTTTTTATATTTTAATTGTAAATATCTCTAAATTGCAGTATTTCAAAGCTGTAGAACCGTGTCACAAATTCTTATTGGCTTACGACCTTTCAATTTCTGCATTCACATTCGTCAATAAATGACGTTCTATTTTTGCCAGTTTATGAAATTTTGACAAATAATTGCGTATTTCTATGAAATTCCGCATATGCAAAAAATTTTTTTTGCGTTACAAATTGTCCACGGCCTATGTTCTTTCCATTTCTGAAGAAATTTCGCCGCTAGCTCGTCAGGCGAAAAAGTCGATTTTCGATATTTTTATATTTCAATTGTAAATATCTCCAAATTGCAATTTTTCAAAACTGAAAAACTATGTCATAAATTCTTACTGGCTTGCGACCTTTCAGTTTCTGCATTCACATTCGTCAATAAGTGACGTTCTATTTTCGTCAATTTGTGAAATTTCGACAAACAATTGCGTATTTCTATCAAATTCCACATTGACAAAATTTTTCTTTTGTGTCACAAATTATCAGCGGTCCGTGCTCTTTCCATTTCTGAAGAAATTTCGCGGCTAGCTCATCAGGTGAAAAAGTCGATTTTCGACATTTTCGAATTTTAATTGTGAATATCTCGAAAATGCGAAATTAGCAACAGAAACGGACATTGGATCCATACTCAGCGACCTCGACTCCACTTGACCACATATGCCACATGTTTTACTTCGGTGCCACGGACGGACGGACACACACACAGACAGACAGACATTGTCATCCGTATATATACACCTCGCCGCGCTGAGGCGCGGCGAAAAAAGCGACCAGGTCGCTTTTTGGAGGTTATACGGTACCTCAATGGGGTGGCTCGAGCGCAACGCATCCAGTCCCATGCCGCTCTCGACGGCCATGGAGACAAAGCGAAGCCAGATGTGGAACTCTGGGTAGTTGTCAGCAGCGAACAAATACTGCATAAAGGTGGCGAAGCCCTCCTTCAGCCACAGGTCCGTCCACCACTTCTGCAGCGACAGAGAGATTCTTTACAATACAGACAGTTGGAGAATACTCCCTCGACGAAAGTTTATAGGCTTGTCGCACGAGCCACAACAGTCCACTGACTACTAGAGCTCACAGGAAAGTCTCAATAATGGGAGCCTGTCCTTGATGTCATCGTTATGGGTGAAGGCAGAGGTATCTGCCCTGGGGGCATGTTCAGTACAGGGAAGGGGACCAACTCTGCGAGTGGACTACGGTACTTCGTACGCGCATTGCAGTCGACCAGTCAAGAAGAAACATTGAACCAACTGGCAGACCAACAATGCTCCAACAGACAACCAATAACAAACCGACAAATGTCTAGAGAATAGACTCTTGGTGTGGTTGTGAGTGACCCTCATACACTAAAGCAACTCCAGAAGTTCAGACAACCATCCATCCACTACTCACCATGGTGACGAGGTTGCCGAACCACATGTGGGCCACCTCGTGGGCGATGATGGTACAAATGCGCGCCTTCAGCCTCTTGGACGTCTTCAGGGGGTCCTGCAGCATCAGCATCTCCCGATAGGTGATCAGACCCCAGTTCTCCATGGCACCTGCACAGATGGGAAATTAGATGTTGTTACAGATGTGTTGCAGAGGGATGCCCAGTGGCAAATATGCCATTTGCTTGGAGGATTTTGATGATGACTGTGCTATCAGATGCGAGTGAAGACGCGCAATCGTACGCCGTTGAAGCTTCAACCTTTGACTTCTGAAGTGCGTCCTGCGGTGCAGAAGACGGTGGAGCGACCAAACGAACACTTCTTCTGTGGCGTTCAACTGGCGAGACTCGCCCCAGATCAAACAGCTGTAGCCTCTTCTCGCAAGTCAGCACACTTACCCATGGCGAAGTCGGGAATGGCCACGAGGTCGCACTTGGGCAGGGGGTAGGCGCAGTCGAAAAAGTCGTGGTACCACTCCAGGCAGCGGCTCGCCACCTATGATGGCAAAAGTGCACGCGAGATTTGACCAAGAGGGAAACCTCTGCAAACCTCTAGAGCGTATCTTCCCAGCTCCTTCTTGCCGGGAACGGTGTAGACGCGCACGCCGACGCCTGTCTTGCTCTTTTGCTGAATGGAGGGACGGAGTATGGTATAAAAGTGAAGTTCTCACATTGCACAATGAACTACCTATGTACCTCCAAGTACTCCAAGTCGCCCACGACGAAAGCGACAAGATATGTGGACATAACTGGAGTTGTTTCGAACGTCACTTCCTTCTTGCCGCTTCCCAGCGATTTCTCGGAATGCACATTCTGAATTATGGTAATTTATGTACACAATAACAACACCATTGAACACACTCTACTAACCATGTTGCTGAGAGCCGTCTTATCCTCGTCGACGACTAACTGGACGCTGAATTTGGCCTTGTATGTAGGCTCGTCCCAGCAGGGAAAGGCTCTTCTGGCGCTGGTGCTCTGAAACACATCACGGGGTGTGATATATGAGTTCTGTGAAAGTTGGCTGATCTGGAAGGTTCGCTCTGCGCTTGGATTACGGTACTTAGTACAACAGTGTTGGCGTGCCAAGCGTGGTTCATTGACGATAAACATGAATGCATCTCGCACGTACGTGTAACCGGGGGGGGGGGGTATGGGGGGGGGGTAAGCACCCCCCCCCCCCCTAGCCGAAAGTGTACCCCCCCCCCCCATACCCCCATACTTGTAACGCGCCCCCTCGGGGAGGGGGGGGGGGTAATCCGGCTTTTGGGGGGGGGGGGGGGGGTTCCAAAACCGAGGAGGGGGGGGGGGTCAAAATGACCTAAAAATTTGGCAAAAAAGTAAGGAAATTTTGCAAAAATAGGGTAAAAAGTGCCAACAAATGCTTAATTTTGATAGAAAACAGCCTACCGTAAATCCTCCAATAAGCGCCCCCCCAAAAGGCCCCCCCAAAAACCCCCCCCCCCCAGAAGCCCCCCCCCCAGACCCCCCCCCCGCCCCCCCCCCTCGAATAAGCGCCCCCCTCCAATAAGGCGCCCCCCCGAGGGGGGGGAAAAAAAAAAACCCCCCCCCCCCAACAACCCCCCCCCTTTAGTGCCACCAGACTACCACACACACCCCCACCACTCACAAAACAGACGACAAAAAGCACTAATAAGTAGAACATCCCCATGGCCCACTTAAGGGTCGCCTCGCGCCCCCTACGGACGTGAGGCGGCCCTTAGCCGGGTGGCGTGACCCCCCATGGCCCACTTAAGGGCCACCACGCGCCCTATAGGGACGGCAGGCGCCCATAAGTGGGGTCAAAGGTGGGACGCGTGTGTGTACTGGGTGGCAGGACCCTTATGGCCGCCACGCACCCTATAGGGACGACATGCGCTATAAGTGGGGCAATGGGGGATGTGTGTACTGTGTAGCGTCCACAAGTACTGCCGTCTCATTATTACAGATTTTCTCCCGATGAGTGGAGGCGTCCAAATGTACCTACAAGGAGCCTACTAATAGCCGCCTCCCTGTCGGAGTCCGCCCTATCAGGCGGTCAATGGTGCAGTGTACTTACTGGGAGGCGTCCTTATGTGCGTACGTACTGTCGACTCATTTCAGATTCCTGAGGGGCGTATTCGCGCCGACCGATCGAGCCCTGACTCCACTCCTCTCAACTCACGTCACGCCATATCAACGCTTGCAAACATCGTAGCCGTTTCACTTCATTGCGGCGCATTGTGCAATCGCGCTTCTCGTTCAGCCGCTTTTCTCGCCAGTGGATCCGGCGGCCGTATCCTTGGCGGAGGTCTCAGCGGGCGACTCCTTCGGGCCGGCTGTCGACACCATCTCGACCTGGGTCGTCGAGGTCTTCGCGCCGGACGTTTGCGGGCCGCCGGAAGCGCTCACCTCGGCCTTCGCTCGGTCGCTCGGCACCCGCGCCGACTTGATGGACCACCCGCTCGCGCAGTTGTGAGTGCAGGACGGTCCCACTCGCCCATCGGCCTGCCTCGGGAGATCGGCTTCGGGAGGCTTCAACACGAGTCGAGCTCACACGCGGGCAATGCATGGTCAGTGCCTACATAACGCTGTTCGACTTGCCTTCTGAATCGACGCTAGCGTGTAGTTGCGGTAGCACTCGTCGCAATTCAGTCCCTCGCCGTAGAAAATCACTCTAAATGGTACCAGGGTGCGATTGCAATTCGCTAGTTCTCGCTAAGTTGCGATTTAGCGCTCACCCCAGGTCGTTGTAGGCCCCGATGAAGTTGGTCGGCAGGTTGGCCAGGCGGTAGCCCCTTTCGTAGGCGGTGATTTCCACGAAGGTGACGTCGACCTTGTAGTCCACGCGGAAGTGCTCCAGCGGCCGGTGCTTGAACATCAGCTCGCTCTGCGAGTCGTAGGCGACCATGGGCTTGGCGCCGAACTCCCACAGCTCGATCTCCTTGACGTGCTGCACGCTGATCAGGTCGCGCAGGTGTCCGGTGGTGAGCCACGAGAGCAGGACGCTGGGCTGCGTCTGGTTATCGCGCGAGCGCAGGTTGGCGATACGCAGCTTCTCGGCGCTGTCCTCGAGCATGCTGATGGCCGTTTGGATGGCCATCATGATGTAGTCGGCGGGGTAGTCGTGCCCCTTGACCAGCTCCGGACTGCCGAAGACGACGGCGCCTTTCTTCGGACCTCCACTCGCTTGCGAGCTTGCCATTGTTGCGCACTTGGGGTCAGGCTCTTAGGTCGGCGCGCGCTGCTTCGTCTCTGGGAGGGAGGGGAGAGAGCGGCGGCAGGCGGGGTTTGGCGCTGAATAGGGGGATGGCGAATCTGGCGCTTGAGTTGGCGAAGGGAGGGTAGGAACGGAGCCGGTGGGGTCCGAAAAGGAATTCGAGCGGCCGAGTCATTTCTCGCTGCTCTCTCCATGTCTTGCATTCGCAGGCGCCGAATCCTTTCGCCTTGGTGCGCGATCGGACGTAGCACGCGCCACATGCGCGCGCAGCGGCACTTCGTTCCGACGGCGCAGGTCTATCCGCCCGCCGTCACTAAGAAGCCAGTCAGCGCCGTCAGTTTAGCGCCTCGTTATATAATTGATGATTGAAATTGACTCCGTCAGTGGAGGTTTCAAAGAAAATTCACATCTCTGAAAAAGGAGCGGCGCGGTTCAGCGGTAGTTTCTATCTAATCTGCGTCAACAATCGTCTGTGTAATGCGGCGACTGTCTGCCGTGCTGATTCTGCGGAATCAGTACGTCGCAGCCGCCTTACAGTAGCAGGGCGAGATACAGTATGCGTGTTCTCCACCGTTCTCCGTGCTGGTTCTGCGGCATCGGTACGGAGCGGTGCTGTAAGTTGCCGTCAGTCAGTATGTGTTACCGCCTTCAGGCCGACGCGCCGAAATCGTCCAAGACTGATCAATGCTGCTTCGAGACTACAAAGAGAACAACACCAAATCTGTCGGGCCGGTATTCATTCGTATAATGTACTAGGTACGACGATCGTCCGTCGTGCTGGTTTTGCGAAATCAGTACGGGGGCACGGGCGTCTGGCATTAGCAGTGGATAGACCTCTATGATAAGTACGTACCAGCTCTCCGCCGTCTATCGTGCTGGTTCTGCGGAATCAGTACGGTGCGGCTGCGTAAGCTGCGCAATCACTGTTCGCTTCCAACTTCAGCTCATCGGCGCCGCCGCCACGGGACGTCATCAGGGAACCTGTCCTGCGACAAACCGGATGGGCGCCGGCCACTAGAACGTGGAAACAGAATTCAACGGTACAATAATGAGTAATCCTGACTTTGTTTTCTCTCCTTTGTATTGCAAATCCTTATTACTAATCGTACTTCGTTTTCTCTCCGCCGTATTGCAAGTGATTATTACTATCCCTATTTCGCTCTCTCTCCACCGTATTGCGAGGGGCATTAGCCTAATACAAGATATATACCTAACTTCGTTTTCTCTCCGAGCCCTGGTTAGGTGTTTACGCTGAGTCTCTGTATACTGCATACATTCTTGTGATTAATCGATATGACTTTGTTTTCTCTCAAAACGTGTATCGCCCGAGTGTTTCTCGGTTAGGCTCGCTATTCTCTCTCTCTCTCTCTCCGAATGCGACAGCCGCTGGCTTTGCGTGTGCACGCCTCAACTCAACGCATCTTCTGTAAACCGTCACGCTCTTGTCAACTGACACTCGACATCACGCGCGCATCTCAACTGTCTCTGTCTTCTCCCTCTCGAAATCTAGATCACGATCGCTTCGTTGGCGGCCAGAAGGTCGTTTTGGTTCTTGCCGCACTCTCCCATCAGGTACTTGTGAAGGGCGCAGTAGAGACGCTCGACCTCCCCCTCTGCAACGCACTATCCAACGGAGGATTGAAAAATCCGCATATACCTACACATTTAGGAGGTACATTTAGCGTAATATGTACACATACATACGGTACGCGTTTCAAAGCCGACCGTTCGAAATGACGCAGCTTCCAGTTCGGATGAGCTTTATGGATGCGCGTCCGTTGACGTCGGTTCGGTGGTTGCCTCTGTCGGACTTGAGGTAGTAGAAGTTGCCGATGGTGAGTCGGAAGGCGCCCTGCTCGTCGATGTCCACAACCAGCCACTTGCCTGCAACTAGCCAGTTTCGGTAACTCGCCAAGGACTCGGGCACCTTTCTACCGGGCAGTGAGGGCGGCGATAGCTTCGACAGCTTCATCTTGAATGTGGCGGTGCCGAAGCTCGGGACGGGATTCCTGGAATGGTAACAATAGCGAGTTCTCACTCCAGCCTCCCATCCCAAGGTGAGATGCCACAGCCGTACGTAGACCGACTTCTGGACGTCGTAGGTAGCTGCCCATTCGGCGGCGGCTGCGTCCTCGGCCATGACGACGACGGTGTCGTAGGAGGGCAGAAGCGGAGTGTAGAGGCAGCAGCAGCAGCGAGGACGGTCGAAGGCAGCGGGAGTAGCAAGATGGTGCAAGGGCCAAAGTGAGGAATGGCTAGGCGGCGCCAGTTTAAAACCCGCTCTGTACAGTATGACGAATCGGTAACGTCATTGCGCCGACAGGCGATTGGTCGGCTTGAACTCTCGACCGCGCCCCCCTCCTCCCCCCGATCATTCTTTGCGCACATCGTTTCGAAATGAATCGCCTTGTCGACTACTCCAGCTCCGAGGAGGAGGAGGACGGGGCTGACGCGCTCCAATACTACAGACCTGTACTCGAAGAACGGACCCTGCATCCGTTTCGAGTGTTCACACTTATGTACAGGCTGCATTACGAAGAGGTGGCGATTGCCAATCAGCGCGATCTGACGGCAATCCAGGAAATTCTCTTGTCGATTCTTGATGACTTGTTCAATGAGAAGGTCCGTTGAGGTGGACCGAATAGAGGCGCAACACCCAACACTGGCCGGAACGGACAAGTTTCTGAATGTGGCGATGATCTCTGAAGTGGGGGCCCCAACTGGGAGCTAGCCGACGTTCATGAGGAGTAAAGTACGTACTCTTTCGTTTCAGCATCTCCCGGGAGGCGCGGTCGATCTCCCCTTCATGAATTCCCAAGGGAACTTTGTGTCGAATCGATCGCCGAGGAGCTGAGCCGTCACTGCGTCTCCAACACCGACTTCTCGCTGAGTCAGCCGTTCTGGATGCGAGTTTGTGTCTACTTTGCGCAGGCGGGCGGCGGCGCTCGAAGGGCAACGGTCACGGCCGCAATGCGAAGTCACGTTGACGTCAACACGTTCCTTTCACAAGCCAAACGCAGCGTCGTCGACCCAACCGCCGGACTGTCAGAGCGTCTGAAGCTGTGTCTCCCACTGGCGGTGATTCTCGGTTGTTGCTACGTTAGACGAGGAGCGGCGCAGGCGAAGCGGATGTTGAAGCGACGGGTTGATTTTATCCGTGAAGCGCGTCGGGCGCTGGCCGCTGCCTCGCTCGAGGAGGGCGCAAGCTGAATACGGACGCGCTAGAGGAAGATTACCGACCTGGAAGAATTTGCAGATATCCGGCATGACGGTATTCAGTATCGACGGGGAGAAGCTCTATGACTCGAAGTTGGTAACGGCCGATAGTCGGCAATGCAGTTTACTTTCTGCTTCATGACCGCCATCTGGTGGGTCATCCGCAATCTCTTTGCGCTCTTTGCTGCCTTCCCCCGCGCGTCACGATCCTCATCCCTTCAGCCTCGCCGACCCCGGCGCGGCACGACGACTGCGTGCGTAGTGCCTGTCGCCTTTTTGTTTCGCTCACTCGACTGTGAGAACGACGACGGAGCCACGGAAAGCGGTCGAGCGTAATGCGCCTGTGGAAGTGCAGCTACGGCACGACAGTACTGGCGGCGAACCAACACCTGGCGAATGATGTTTCTCATCATTAGATTCTGGTCGGAGGAATGTCGACAGACCCACATTAGGACGCAGAAGTGTGGCAAGTCGAGACGGTGCACTGGCTGTGTGTGGCATGGTGCAGCACAAAGGCTGACCTCCAGCCGCTGAGCATCTCGCAGTGTGGCATGACGTATCGCGCCGGCGGCGCGTCAGCGGCGAAAAACCGGGGCATCAGCGTCTCCGCAGAACCAGACACCCCTCGACGCCATCCCGCAATGCCGAGAAGGCGACCTTCGGAGCAAAAGCGCAATCGGGATCAGGGGGAAATCAGGGCACTCAAGCAGTTGAAATCACTGCCGGGACACGGAAAACGTTAACGGCCAGCGCGTTGCGCGTTGATGCCGCACGCGGCGTCGTTTACAACGGGCATTTTGTTGACTTCAACATGCCCGACGGTAGTTGCACCTGGCACTCGTTGTGTCTCTGGACCAGGGGAAGCAGCGAACCGACCGTCTTCTGGTCCAGCGGCCTGCAGCCGAACGAGCCTAACGCACTCGACTTCTTCTCTACGCCTGCCGCTGCGGGCGAAACAGGAGCCAAAATATCGGCAAGATCGCCGTTTCCCACTCTCCGAACTGAGCTTCACAATCTCTATCCCGCTGCGTCTGCACTGGTCCGTCTGAACCATCCTGAACTGGTCGTCGGTCAGTTGCTCAAGATCTGCTTCCGACCACGATTCGATCTCACCTTTCTCGACACCTACGCCTTCGCGCCTCTCTCGCTTAGAAATTTCACGAAGGCGATGGGCGTTGAGGTTGGTTGGTGCGTTTGGTTAGTGTTCAGAAGCTGTTACCGCTCGCCATCCCTTCAGTCCGGCAAGCTGGTTTGATGGGGCTTCCTGAGGCCAGAATAACGCGGGTAAGATGCTGCCATTCCCCCAGCGTGAGGCCTATTCGCTATGGTCAGTGACGATTTTTAGTAGCGCTTTTACCAGTTAGAGAGCGCGAGACGGGCAGGGCGATTTGTACGCCCAGCGGCTGGCCGGTCGAACACGGCATCCAGTGAGCAGTAGTAGTAGCGCACCAGAAAGTGTGTGGCAAAGCGTGCGACGTTTCCAGGATACTGAGGTGCCGCTGAAGGCCGCTCTGCGCTACAATCAGCTCATGTCCAATGAGTTTAAACTCATTCCGTTCTTCTGCGCAAAAGCACTCTGGCCGGCTACTGCAACAGGGTGTTCCGGTACCAGCACAGGCCTGAGAACACGGTCCCCTCCGTGCCCGAGCAGTTCATCAGCGCCCGTCGGCGCGGCAGTCGACTCTGCTCGCCACTTCTTCGACTGGCTCGAGCAGTCGGAGGGAATCAGGAATAGAGAGAGAGGTCCGGGTGGGCTGGAATTGCGCCCTCATGTGCGACGGCCGCTTCCACGTCGATCGGCCTCTGAGACATCCCAAATTGAAGAAGCTTCCGCTGGGCGCGACGGTCTACCCCGAGACGGACGGCTGTGCTTATCATGTGAGTGTCGCACCTCTCCCTCTCTCGCTTCTCGTCACGCGAGCCGCTCCTTCAGGGCTGCGAGCGATGCTTCACAGACGGCTACTTCAACAGCCTCATGGGAGTGAGGAACGCCGTCCTGGTTGAGCGCACCAAGCGTCGGCACGAGAAGATCCGGAGCGAATACGGACACACGCTAGTGGTCTTCAGCGAGTGCGAGATCACAGCCGAGCGCAAGACGTCGCCGGAACTGGACACGTTCATGGCGGAACGCGACGAGCCGCGATCCTTCTCCTTTCGCGAGGCGGTCATCGGCGGCCGGTGAGCCAGTAGTTGCGCTTTCGACAGAGGGTAGGAGGGAGAGAGAGAGAGGGAGAGACGTGTTCAGGGTCGAGACGTTTGGCACCTACTGGAGCGCTGCGGACAATGCCGGCTACTGTATGAGATACATCGACTTCAACTCGTAAGGTGCAGTTGTATTGGGGGGGCTCCGTGTCGCAGCGCTGTTGTAGCTAATTTGTAGACTGTACCCGAGCGTGGGCGCCACCCTCGAAATGCCAGCAGGCGAGTACCGGCTTGTGGAGGATATGCCGCTGGAGGAGCTGAATCTCGACAAGCTGGCTTTGCATCAGGTCAAAGTAATGGTGGGTGATTGGAAATCCAGCTGCAAATGTACAGGTGTAGCTGTCGCCGCTTTGCAGCCTCCGCCAGACGCTGCAATCCCCATCCTGCCGTATCGGACGCGCACCAACCCGCCGCGACTGTGCTTCACATTGTGCGCCACTTGCGCAGACAGGACGGAGCAGCGCCCCTGCCCCCACGCGGTCGACAGCTTGGCACGCGGGTGGATTCAGATCTATACGAACATGTTCTATACGAGCTGAGACTGGCCGTCAGTTGTGGCTACCAGATCCTCCGCGTCTACACCTCCTTCGTGTGGGACAGGGGGGACAGGATCTCGCGCAGCTACATCCTGGAAGCCTATCGCGGCAAGCTGGTGGGCCTAGGAGACACGCACACTCTGCTACGGTAGATCGGCAGGCGCTTCATCTTCTTCTTCAGCTTTCGAGCGGCCTTCCCTCGACGGAGCAGGCGCAAAGCTATATCCAGGAGCTGAAGACCCTCTACGGGTTCGACGTCACCGTCGAGGAGTTCATCCCGTCGGGACCCAAGAAGCTGGCGGCGAAGCTCTCAAATAATTGTCACTGGGGCTTCTTTGCAGGTCGGCTTGCATTGTGCGCTCCATATGTCGCCGTTGGAAACCGATTCTCGCTTCAGTGCATCCAGAGACGGTCGAGTTGTGTTCATAGGGACGCCCGCCGAGCTGCATCGGCTGTTCGTGGGCGAGGGCTTCGTCCGTGTGCAGTCGCTGCAGCCGCTGGTGCTGGCGCTCGTGACGACCTTCGTCCGAGCCTAGGTGGACCTGAGCAACCGCCGACAGCCCCGCGAGCAGGCCTCGCTCCGGCGGCGTTCGACCACTAGCGAGGAGCGAGTCCGACCCGCCCGCTCCGATTCCGGCAGCTCCCAGCACTACCGATTTTCTAC